>VYZQ01060467.1:155149-188339 GCA_013400655.1 Mystacornis crossleyi
AAAAAATAAAAAAAAAAAAGAAGGGACAAATAGTTAGAGATGTTTTCTTTGTGAAGGAGGGGGAAAAGTCCGGTTAGCACTTCAGAAATAAGTGGCTGTGACCTCCTGAACCGGGATGAGTAAATCCTGCGTTCAGCAAGGTAACAACAAGCCTGGAGGCACTTGTGCAGCTATCAGAGCCCAGACCACGGGTAATGAGAGTTCTCAAACATCTCTCAAAGTACTACAGCTCCCATCACAGGCTCCGAGAGCTTCCTCTCCAAAACAGCAAGTTTTCTCATGTAAATAGGAACGCTGAGAGGCTACATGAGATCACTCAGAGACCAAGATGAGTCACTCCCTCATTTTCATCAGCACTTCAGCAAACAACATCTAAATTTCCTGTGTCTTGAGACCCATTCTAGTCAGTGCCCATTCCAGAGCAAAATAAAACGTGTTTGATAAGGACAGAAGAGCTGACAGCAACACTTATGAAAACTGCTGTCTCAGCTCAATTCCTGCTGCTGCTTCGGAAGAAGATTTCCAGTCTGGTGTGATTACACAAGACTGCTACTCACAGTGCATCCTGGCCCATGTCTTAAAATAAAACAATGAGTGGCTGATGGCTTCATGATGGGAAAGCACAGAAATCTGTTCCTTTTCTGATTTTATTGGGATAGAGTATGTCTGTGCAGTGTGAAGATAATGCCCAGAAAAAAGTACCTGGGACAGATCTGTATCACCGTGTCATAATCACATCACCTGAGTTCCTGTACTATGGTATCATCAGAACTATGAAAACAGGTGAGGTGGCAGCTGCAAAGTAAAAAGAGCTTCTGACAGCTGGAAAACATCCACTCTTTCCTGCTGGAAAGATCTGAGACAAACCTATCCAGTTTCATGGATTTCATGGATACCCCGGAGTTTAATTTTCCCACCTCAGCTGATGGTCTTGGTATGTCAGGAGGCGCAGGCTTGCCGGATGTCTCGCGCACAAACGGAGCCTATTAAATAATGTTTGCTCAAACAGACCTCATCACCACCTGCCATCTAATGCTCACTTTCAGCTACTTCAACTGTTTTTAAAGGCCGCTGGTAAACATGCTGCTAATAGGTAGCCTTGTATAATCACTACCAAATGGATAAAAGAGCAAAGAATAAATGACAGAAAACAATTTGATACTGTCCAGGAAGGCCCAAGGATCGAAAGAGCTTTTGCATTCTGAGATCTGAGTCAGTAATTTAACTGGTTGTAACTGAGGATTACGGAACATGTATGAAAATAAACGCAACTCCTTAATTTTACTGTCTTCCACCAGAGGAATCTGGCAAATGCTATCTTTATCATTAAAATAGTACATTTCATTAGGTAAAGCTTCTTCATTTTCTAGGTGCTTGCAGAAGCAATACATTTGAAGCTATTCCTCACATGCTCCTGGTGTAGCTACAAGCAGTGTCTTTGAGAACACTCATTCTGCAAAGGACTGAAAATATGAAAGTGAATCCCACAAACCCAGAGCTGGAATGCAGAATTACACCCTGATTGCACCCCACTTGCATCTGAGGACACAAGGCAGAGCACAGGCAAATGCTAAAATCTAACAAATATCAGTAAAATCTCATGTGTACCATGTAGCAGCACCAGAAAATGAGTATTATTTCATTTTCACTAAAATACAACCAAAGCTCTTACCGACATATCCAGGAGTTCCGCAGGCTGTGGACATCACATCTCCTTTACCCTCCATCTTTGACAATCCAAAGTCACTGATCATGATTTTTGACTCTTCATCCTGGCTGTAGTAAAGCAGGTTCTCAGGCTAGAAGGGAGAACAGGCACAATGAGTTTTGAATATGTGAGTTCAGTAACAACACCTGCTGACCCACGCATTGCATTTAATACAATCCTTAGTCATGCCACACACAAATATAATTTGGTTTCCCCAAGCCTGAAGAGTTGTTCTTAAAACTTCCATGGAGATCCTCTCCAGACTCCTGTATGGCAACAAATGGAAGAAACTGACTCCCTGAGCTTTGAGCAACTTTTCTGAGACAGCAAATTTTTCCTCTGGCACCTCAAATAAGACCTAAGGCTCATTCCTTACTTGTGAGATGTGTATGACGTATTATCACTTCAGAGTGGTAGAACAGAAGGATTTATTTGAAAGCAAGTAAATATGGCAAATCCAGGTAGTGTAATGAAAAATTTTATACAGTATTTGAAAAAAGAAAAACGAAAACAGGCGGTATTAGAGAATTTTTGTATCTTCTCCACTGGAAACAAACTGTTTTGAGAGAGGAAATGCCTTTGCAGTTCACAGACTTGCAGCAAGGATGTTTCTGCTAGAGCTGATTAGGAAAAAATGCTGAAGGAAAAATGTGCTATAGCACTAAGCACAGCAACTTGTTTATGGCAAGAGAAAACAAGGATCACTCCACAACGCCCTGTGACTTTTTATACCCAAGTCAGGTGGGTTGGAGAGCCCAACCAGCCTCCATCTGCTCCCAAGAGTCCTGCATCCGTGTGGTGTGAATGTGCTGCTATTTCACAGCAAAGCTCCTCCTGGGTGCTGTGAGAGCCCAGCTCTTCCCCTGCTTAACATTTGGGCTCATGAAAGGGTCCACACCTGCAGCACTCAGCCTGGTGGCAACAGGCCCTGGACCCTGGGGTCTTCACTGATAAAAGTGATGGGTTCCCAATGTTTCCAAATAGCCTTGGTGGAGTCTTTTGCCCAGAGCTGGTCCAAATGCTGACACCCAGCCTGCTGTGTGCTCCAGGAAATGGTGAGGAGCAGCTGCAGCCACACAACATCCTCAGGCTCCCTGGGACACATCCAAGCTTGCATTCATGCAGAGGAGAAATTGCAGTGCAGCAGTACCAGCATCCATCTTCCCTTCTCCATCTGCTATGGGGAAAGGGGGAATGAAGAAGTGCTGGAGGGCGATGTCCCCACTCAGGAAGTTAAAGCATTTCCTGGCTCCCCAGCCCCAGCATCAAGTGATGGCTTTATCCGTGGGACTTGTGTGAACTTGGGACACAATGGCTCTGAGAGGATCTACAAGCCACAGCCACAGCTGTGGGCCAGCAGAGCTGGCGGAAGAGAAACAATTCAGTTCCTAAAAATAAGTATGCAGTTGTACCATTTATGTTTCTTCTCATGATACCTTACAAGTCCAGTGCTTTAACTGGACTTTATAGTGCTGACACTGTTTTAGGGACTAAAGTTTTATGCCATGTTCTGCCCTAGGCTGGAGTCACTCCTGATTTTTACTACTGCCCTTCTGATTTGCTGAGGGGTTGGCAGACTTGGAATTAAGGGAAAAGCAGTTATTTCCTAACAATTTCTGCTAACTAACCTCAGGTTCCCACTTTAGTAAGGCCAAGAAACCCACACATTTAAAACTGAAATTTGTTGAAAAGAATTCTGTTTCCACAAGCTGGTTAATTCAAAAAGCATTTACAAGGTGGCTCTGTACCAAGTGTAGCTGCTTGAGCCTCTCAGCCCTTCTGTGCATCCTGCACTTCCCTGGACATCACCTGCTGCCATCTCTTCTAATCTGCTGTTGCATTACTCAGATTAGAGACTTGGAGCCCAGACCTGCTTTTACCAACTACAGCAAAGTACTATTTTGGTATCTGAATAAACACATAATTACAATAAATAATTGTTATGGATGTTTCATGGTTTGTATCTTTGTAGAATGGATCCTTTCCCAGAGTTTCATTTTGAACCTTACACTTATTTTGGTATTTTGAGATCATAAAAAGCCTTATTATATCCCTGTTTTTCTCATCATGGTATGTTTTTGCTAACAGAAATTCACAGCAGGTGTTCTTCATACACTGTATTCTATGAGTCATTTTGACAACTGAAATGGTACTGACAAAAGCCTGCAAACGAAAGAAAGAGAAAAGGAGCCACTCTTTGCTACAAAATACCACTGGAGAAGGTTGGTTTGATCTAAATTCAGCATGGCCTTACATAGACTCTGAAAATAATTTGTACATGAATTTACTTCCCAATCACCAGATCCCATATTTTATTACAGGAACTTTAAAATAAGATTATTTTTTAAAAGTGAGAGGTATAAGCTGCTTTGGATTATAAAGACAAGAATACTAAGAGCTTGTACAGTGGAATATCTGAATTAAGAGGTCTTGGACGTCACTCCGAAAATGTTGGTGGCAGAAAGAAGCCTAAAGTTATTTCCTAAAAATTGAATCTGGGAGCAAATTGGCCACGTTAAAATATAATATTTCCATACTGGAATTCTATGGGGCTCTAATAAATATGAGAATATTTCTATGTACTTCAGCATAAGGGCAGGAGTTGAACAGGAACTGAGGCCAATGTGTGGAGACTGTAGGAGATGGAAGCCTAACCAGTGCCTCCTTACAGGAAACCCATTATTTGGGACTGTCTGGACTGGACTGCACAATTTCAAGGAGGAAATATTATTTGAGGATACCAGTGTATATTTTCTTTCAGTGGACTTAAGGTTTTGTCTTAAACATGTGCCAAACCAATATACTTAATATTTTTTCTACCTTCTGTTATTCCCCTATCTGTTGAAGATCATAGGGTGCTCCCTTCTGTAGGAGGTGTACAGGACTGAGGCATGTCCCTTGCAGCAGTAAGGTGTGGAAAAGCTTGCAATCCTATGGGAATGGCCCACACACAGCTCAAAGATTCACATCTGGAGTCAAAGATAGGCAGGAGGAAATGACTGCATTGAGGTTGTCACAAAAGAAGGCCATGTCTGCCTGCCTTGGGCACAGCTGCGCTTTGGAGAACTCTGGTGCTGGTGCTTACACCAGTAACAGGTTCTATTTTGCCCCGTTGCATTTGGGAATAAGCCTGTCATTTATTATTTTACACCCCACAGCATTTCACATCAGCACTGATTTTGGAGAAGACAACAAGCAAACAAGGAGTATGTCTCAAAACCATGGTTTTTCATCCGTCTGAGTGTAACAGTGAGATGACATTACCAGCACTATAACTTTGCTAAGAGTAGTCGAAAATTGCAAACATGCAGTTTAATATTAGATTATATTTAAAAAAATTAGGAATACATTTAATAAAAACTTGTATTTAAGAAGGAAAAAAGGAAAAAAAGTTCCATTCTTTGTGCCTCCTGACCCTATTTATGTTCATTAACCTGTTTATAAGGCTTATATAAGGCTTGTAACATGTAGCCAAATTCTACTCTTTTTCCAGGGGAAAAATACAAGCCCTGCATCAACATCCAAGGAAACTCCTGTTCGAAGCATCCCTCCAAAATAACAACCAGAGATGTTATTTCAGTCACTGAATTCTTCACTTCTGGCAGTAAACTTCGGCAGAATTAACCAGCTTAGGAACTGAACCCAGAGTTTTCTCTTAAAATTTGTATCTTTTTCTAGTATCTTCTGCTAATTATTTAAAATACTAAAGTGCTATCAAATCCAAGCCTTCCTGCTTGTCTTAATGACAGTTTAAGATACTGTAAGAAAACAATAAAACAACAAGGTTTAGGGTTTTTTTACCTGAAAAGCTGAGAGGTTTAGATGTGACAATATGGTGCAGCTGAAAGGATAATCGTCTAAATATCACATTGGCACACAATGGTCCTTAGAAGAACCCTTGCTGTTAACAGTGTCTCCAAAAACACTGCTCCAGATGACAGGAAATCACTCATCTTTCCTCTACTATTGCTACCAGTTATTATTAAGTTAAAGTAAACATAGCACAGCAAACCTGCAAAATACCTCACAGCAGTAAACACACCCCAGCTGAGATGAGTTTTCTGCCTTAATGTAACATCTCGGGTCTTAAAGGCTTTTCCCCACATCATACGTGCAAAACTCCCATTGTAACTGCCCTGACTGCAGAGTCCTCATTAAAACCAATCACATGGGGAGGCTTTGGAGCATCTCTCCTGCAGTAAAACCTTACCGAAACAGCCAGTCCTGGGGTACGTGTGTCTGTTAGACTCACATAATTACACAACCTTCATTAACACTGCCCAAGGGACTGAGGGGTGCTGTGGCCCTACCTTGAGGTCTCTGTGCACGATGCCCATGCGGTGCAGGTAGTACACAGCGTCCAGGACCTGCCGGATCAGGGTGCTGGCGTCCTTCTCTGTGTAGAACCCTTTCTCGACGATGCGGTCGAAGAGCTCTCCCCCAGACACTCTGGAAAACACAGCGGGAAGCAGAAGCGTGAGGATGTGCTTTGTAATGCCCTTTCTGTATCATTAAAGGATGGTCAAGGCCATGCACTAGACACAGACAGCCAGAGCAGATCTGCCTACAGCTCTGAGGGCTCCCCCACTGTCCCGAGAAGAGACAGTGGAGGAGCTGGCACTGATCTCTTTTCTTTGCCCAGTGACAGGACTTGAGGGAATGGCCTGAAGCTGAGTCAGGGGAGGTTTAAGTTGCGTATCAGAAAAAGGTTCTTCATCCAGAGGGTGGCTGGCGCTGGAACAGGCTCCCCAGGGAAGCGGTCACAGCACCAAGCCTGACAGAGCTCAAAAGTGTTTGGACAATGCTTTCAGGCACATGATGTGATTGGGGTGTCCTGTGCAGGGCCAGCTGGACTCAGTGATCCTGATGGGTCCCTTCCTATTCAGTATATTTTATGATTCTCTGAATTGAGTTTTATTTTCTCCAAGGACTGGTCAGGCTATAATGGAAAAAAAAATCCATCACACATCAGGAAATGCTCAAAAACTCACTAGCACTTGCAGAGGGAATCACGAACATACCCCAGCAAGAGCCTGGGGAGCAGACCCTGCTTTCCATGGTGTCCCACTCTAGAGAACTCTGCATAGGCAGTTTCATCTGCTGGTGCTGGCCCACTCCTCATATGATCCCTTGGGGTCCACTTTTCATTCCACTGACCAAGGCCTGGGGCTTGCCCTGGAGGAATGATCCCATTCTTTCCCCACTACCTAGTGAAATGCATTCAGGAGTTGCTGCCACTCCCTATAGAGCACTAGTTATTAAAGTAGCCTGCACCTCTGACAATTTTAAAAACTCTCAGAGGTTCCCTCCTTTACTCACACGCGTATGTTCATTTATCTGCAGTCACAAGCTCTTTAGGCAGAGCACAGCCTCTGCCTGGCACTGGTAGGAGACAGTTATTGATGAGGAGCACAGATTATCAGTGCAATTAATCACCAGATGACACAAATGAGGAAAGGATTCCACAATTCAAAGAGGAAAGAAAATAAAACCTTGACATCCCACTATTTAATGTCTGCTGTATTGCACTTTTCCCCTGCCTTCCTAGAAATAACACGTTCTGAACCCAATCTTAAATAAAGAATGGCACATTAAAACTCCCTGGAGGAGTATCTGAGGAAACAAAAGAGGAAAAAAATGTCTGAGTAATTGAAATAATAAAACTGTCAGCAAAAAACTGCCCTATTAGGGTAAATAAAAGATTTCCATTTTAGCAAGCAAAACCTATTAAAAAATAAAATGTATGCGATATGTTTCTTCAGCAAGTTGCGACACTTAGCATATCATAAATAGCACAGTAAAACTTTCTTTAAAAACAAACCTAATAAAGGGAAAACAACAAATGATTACAGTCATTAAATACATAGGTACTGAGAGCTTGCCATTACACGAACACTAGGTAATTCAGCCACTCCAGGCAATAATCTGCTCGAATAATAACATGAAGTCACTTCCTAGGGAAGTTTGGAGCCTGAATGGGAGAGAATGCTACCTCTAATAATGAACACATTCAGCTTCAAAAATGAAAAGCAACCTTGGAAGAAAAAGAAAGAAACCAGATAATCCTTCTATTAAGTGCTAAGCAAACAAACGAAACAGTTTGCTGAAATAGCGGCACTAAATTGAAACTGCAGGAAAGGCGAAGTTCACCCAGGTTCTGAAGTCCACCAGCAACCTGAATTAAATCCCTTTCTTTCCTAGTTTCTCGAAATAGAAGTTGTATTTCTCACATATATATATATTTATATACACATATGTATGAATACACAGTGTTGCTCCAAGCTCCTTTTGGCCCTACACCCACTGCCTGGCCCATTCTGTGCCCTGCCAAGGGAGAACAAACACACCTCACCCTCATTGTTCATTGAAGGCAGAGACAATTTTATTGAATCTGGCTCCCATTAGCTGACTGTCTTTTTATATTTCCCTTGCAGTCCCTTTGTTTCCTGTGGATTGATTGCACTGAAAATTGAGCCCACACAGTAATTAATATCACTGAATACAGCATATTTCCCCATGAAAATGCAGTGTGTGCTGTTTTGCAGTTTCATACAGTTACCTTTGTTACATTCAAGCAATGGACTGCTTTAGTAGATACCAATTTCCATCACGTGCTTTCCTGCACAAGGAAACTCTCCTTCGATCTTTGCAGAGAGTATATTTCCACAAAATCCTTTTCACTAAATTGACAGAGTTTCCCTCCATGCCAGCTCACTGTACATCCCTCTTAAGCCTCATTCTTTAATTGAAAGCTTTTCCTAGTCAGATTTAGTCCAGTGGATCTACTGTACCCAGGCTCAATCTGTTTATAATTTTATTCCAACACACGGAAAATATTTGCAGCCTCTTAAATGATGCACTGCAAACCAGAGCTTAATCCAAGGACTCAGGAGGAGCAGCCCTTACATTTGCAGCCACTTGCTCATTCAGTGTTGACAGCATCCCAGGTAGATGCAGAGAGCCAAGGGCCTCGTGCTCCCATTTATTAGTGTGGTGACTCCATGTTATGGTGCATTGCACGTTTGCACTCACCTCTAGAGTCTCCCTGCTGTGGGCAAGATTCCTGGCTGAGGTCCACCTCCCTGGGATGCTCTTCAACTCAGCACCCAAGGCCATGGCTACTTTCCATATGGAGCTTATGTCCATATGGCTTTTCTCCTCCAAAATAGGGTTAACTCAACCGTAATGTCATCGGGAATGCTGCTCCCTGCACGGCGCCCAAGGACTGACATCAGTCAGGGCTGTTACAGGAGTAAATCAGCAAAGGCAGCTGTGGGAGAGCTTTGAGCTCTAAACTCATGGTGGAGATGTGGCCCGTTTGCTGGTCTTGATCCCAACTACCTCTGCCCTGCTGAGATGGGACTTGGCATCCGCTCTGAACAGACCTGGGCACTCACAAAGCAATGCTGCAATTTGTTCCAGTCTTTAATATTCTGGAATAATTATTTTCTTTTTAATGGCACCATCGAGCTTTGCCCTCCCTATGGCAATTTTGAGGCAGAGTTGAAACTGCAGGCAGTAAGAGCAGAATAAGGTCTTTGTCTTAAAAGAAATTTAAGACAAAATTTTCTGTCCAGAAAGAGAGGGTAGGAGGGATTTCTCATTAGTGGAAATTAGAGGACTGCTCCTGTCTTGCAGCTGGCACTGGCTCACGGAGCTGGACACACAAACAACAGCAAAAGGAACCCTTTTCCCCTGCTGATTTCAATCTTAGTTCCCAGTATAAAAAAGGTCAAAGGAGGACTAGCCAAGTCGAGTTACTTGAAAAGCATTTAACCCTGGAGCAGTTCAAGTGTCACACTGTGATCTAGAGTAGCATCAGCCCTGCCTGGGGACTCAGAGTTGGGCAAAAGTCAGGAAAGCAGCCACAACTGCATCTTCTGTATGGATGTTTCTGCTGGGACTGCCTGGATGGAAAGTGTGTGGCTCCAACCCTTGGTCCTTGCTCAGCCACCGAGCAGTGGCTCTTCCCTGGTTCTCCAAGCAACATGGGAGAAGCCCAGCACTCGGAGAAGGAGCTGAGCTAAGTGTCCCCACGGCACATGGACACCCCAGCAAATGCCTTGCCTGTCTCCAGCAATACAGGAAACAATTTCAAAACAATGACCAGAAGATTAATTTAGTTTAGAATGAAAATAAACCCCACCAAATCCAGCCTTAAATATGAATACTTTTCACTTCTACTACATCTTTCAGCTGAGGATATATGCCTTTAGTAAATAACACTGAGTAGCCACATGAGGAAGGCCAGAATAAATATTTGAGGTGAAAGGAAACAGGATTGGAGGGGAGGCCTCACCAGTGCCCAGTACAGGGGGCAGTCAGTGCCCTGGTCCTTCTGGCCACTCTGGTGCTGGTACAGGTCAGGATGTAATGCCATTAACACCCAGTCTGAGGAGGGACATAGAACACACCATAGAACACTTGACCATCTGATACAAGAGACATCATCTGCAATTCTGCTGGGGAAACACAGACTGCACTCTGTTTCCAGGGCTTCTTGAGATAAAAGCTTCCGGATCCCGTGTTTCATTAAGGAGACTTCATGTATCGATCATGCAGATGACACAAATCTTTCAGAGGATCTAGCCTCGTGCTGTAGTTAGCAATAAATTCCTACAGTTACATTTTTAATCTTTTATTTTCCTGACTTGATTTGGGGGTTTTGCTTCTTGTTTCTTCCCAACTTGATGTTTAAATGCAGATCTAAACCTCCAGCATAAGCTGCCACACTGAGTGGCTCAGTTTAGGACAGGTTTCAAAAAAATTTGAAAATACCAATGGTTTTGTATATGGACGAGTTATGTTTTTAATTGGGCTCTCAGTGTGTTCACTGCTGGCTGAACACCCTGCACAGACAGTAAAAAAGAACCCTGAAAGACCTTGCAATGCTCATTAGAGGCAAAGGAGAGGTCACTCTAACAGTGTCCTGGTAATTACTCAGGCTCTGTTCAAGGACTGATGTCAGTCCTTGACACTACAGTTTCCATATTTGTGCAATTCCTAATTTACAGATGTAACCTGTGAGAGATGAGGAAACATTTCAGCATTACTATTACACCTTCCCTTTACGTTAACCCATTTCACCATCAGTTCATCAGGAAAGAACCAAACTGGCAAATAAAAAGAAAACAGCCCATGCTGCAGGTAAAGAGAAAGGGCCTTACCAACCTGTTTATGAAGCATCTGATTCCTCTGCAGCACCATCAGGGAAGCAGAATGTGCAAAGTTTCAAAGAAGTACTTTGATGAAAAATGAGAACGAAACAAAAACTCCCTCGTAATTTAAGGCTCCTAAACTCATACACAAAGAACAAGAGCCCATCTCTCTGAATTTCTGGTGGTTTTGCCAGCAGAGTGAAACCTGCACCCGCACACTGCAGGTCACTGTACCACGTACCTGCCAGACTGGCACCTCAGCGGGGCTGCCTGGCAGGGGACATCCCTACATATGTTAGCCTTCGGGTGAATAAATACATGAATAAAAGAAAAAATAAATTCTGGAATTGCAAATATGTTAGTCATATTAATGTATTCATGTTACCCTTTCTCTTGGTGGGACTGTCTGTGTGTACAGACATATCCTCTCATTTCTTCACCCCTGCATCCCCCACTGTTAGCAAGTGTAGGAACCTTTCTTCTTGTTTTAGGCGCTTGAAAAATGAATTTCACCCTTTGAAATATCACTTTGACTTCTTTGCCATTTGGCAAAACACTGATGTTTTTCTTCTGTCTCTTTTGTACTACAGGCTGGAATTGCTCTGGATCATTTACTGCTTGACAGTTTAACTGCTTTTAATCAGGAGTCTTATTGATGAACTCATTAGTGGTGGATTTACAGGAAGAATCCCAGCAAAGATATTCAGAGTTTGTCGGCTTTTCCCTCCAGAAGGATGTTAAGTTCACCTGATGCTTCACTGTTCAAATCATGATCCATTCTCCGTTGGACGAGTCACCAAAGCACCATACATCATGTTGGGTTAGAAGAACCACACTGGAAAGGCAGAGACATCCCTAGGGATTCAGTAATACTCTTTGAACCCGCACATTAGGGGTGCTTAATGAAAACGGGGCTGATATCAGAACCTTGGAGCAGGAGGCCTCCCAGGACAATATGGGAAGTAAGTTAAATATGAGCATTACTCTGTAACTGTGAGCAGCTTATCAATCACAAGTTACACATTTGTAGTTTCCTACAATATAAATCAGAAAAAAGCACAGAACTCAGCATGAAGCTGAAGTGTGAGGGGAGATAAGAAATACTGAAAGGGACTACTCCTGAGAAGTTCTGCCTTTGGGTATTACGTTTCTCTAATGAAGGAATTCTTATTAATACAAATATTTCCATTTTAAAAATATATTTTGTTTTTAATGGAGGGCTTTTCTGTTTGGTTTTAAACTTCCTCTGCATTGTGAAAATGCATGAGTACCACAAAGCAAACCTGGCCAATGTGCTGTTTGAAAGGAAAGAGAAATTGGCCACCCTCATCTCATTGTTCAAATGAAGTAACACATAAAAGGAAAATGAGTAAACAGATTAATAGATTTTAGACCCAGAAAGGAACATTATGATTATTTAGTCTGACCTCTTGCGAATAGAAGTACGTGATGAAAATTCTCCTTGTAGCAATAATCTAGGGTGTTAATCAGGCAGGGACAGATATTGCTACAGAATTACTGTACAGTCTACAGAGATTTGCCTTTTTCAGTAAATATGCCAGAAAACTGCCCTGGCTTTCTCATTTGCAGCACATCATAAAATATGCAGCTTGAACAAGGCGAGGACTTTCCTTGTTATTGTATCTTTAAATCACCCAGCTTAAAATCTGCTGGTAACATAAATATATGCTCCAAGGCCACCAAAGAAAGGACACAGGATTAATTTTGGCTTATTCTTCCAGAATGTAGGTGTGTGCATATGGCAGGGAGGAATGGATGGATGTTAGCACCCTCTCGTTTGATAGTGCTGTTCAGTCATAGAATCATTCAGGCTGGAAAAGACCTTCAAGAACATCAAGTCCAACCTTTAACTGAACACTACCATGCCCACTAAAATATATCCTGAAGTGCTACATCTACTCCCTTTTTGAACACCTTCTGGGATGGCAACTGCATCACTTCACTGGACAGCCTCTTCCAGTGCTTGACCACTCTTTGAGCAAAGAAAATTTTACTCATATCCAACCCAAACCTTCCCTGGTTCAACATGTGGCCATTTCTTCTTGCCCTATCTAGAGTTTCCTGGGAGAAGAGACCCTGCCTCACTACAACCTCCTTCCAGGTTGTGTAGAGAAAATGCAAAGCAACATTGCCATGGTATTTATTCTGTTTTTTCAGCCCTTTCACCACTGTAATGGCAGCTGCTCCAAAGGGCTGCTCCCCACTCTGAGGGGTTGTTTGGGAAAAAATTGGGAAAAAATGCTGTGGCCATTTTTCTGAACCAAACTGAGCAAACTAAATCAATTTTTTCTCTACATTAGAAGTTTCATGTGACATTTTCTGAGCAGCTGTAGTGAGGTTTGGAGCTTTGGAGAATAGACCTCTGTTTCCACTGGGGTAAGACTGTTAAGTCTCTGGAAAGTTCTGGTCAGGGATGTAATACGGTTTGGCAGTAAAAATCTTTGGAGACAGCATTTTTCTTCACAGAATCCCTACTGCAGAGATTCTGAGGTCCACGATTCTTCAAGGTCAATGCTGTCTTGTTTTATTCAAAAATTTATTCCATATCCAAAGAACCAACATTATATTCAAAATTTCCCCATGTCCCATCAGCTGTATAAAGTGTGATTTAACCAAGGGCAACCAAATGACAGAAGACATCAGGTTTTTAAGTTTCTTGTGATTACACTGTTCTGAGTGGCAGCTTATGACAGCCCTTCAAATGCCAGCAGCCCATCTATGCTCATTCCCCCAGGCAGTGGTGCATGGAGGAAACGTGGGACCTGCCAGTGACAGCAACACTCCCTCAGTGCTGCCGTCATTACAAGGCACAGGAAGGAAACCAGTGCTTCCACTGACGACCCCATGCAATCAAATCCTATGGAATATCATAGCAAAATTTCACATTTCTAGCACTCTGTTGAGGTCTGCAAACACCATAATGCGCAGAAGATGGGCACATCCTTTTTTCCACTCTTCTGAGCTCCTATAGTGTGATTGGCACCTCCACAGGAGCCAAGGAATAATCCTAAGATTAGCAGGTGGATCACACTCGAGTGGGCTCCTTGTCATTTGAAAAAGGACTTGTGGAGGGTGGTGAAACACTGGCACAACTTGCTCAAACTGGTGGTGGATGTCCCATCCCTGGAAACACGAAAGGTCACGTTGGACAGGGCACTGAGCAATCTGATGTAGTAGAAGCTGTCCCTGCTCATTGCAGGAGGATTGGACTGGGTGATTTTGAGGTCCCTTCCAACCCAAACTATTCTGTGATTCTATGACAGAGGTTGGCACTTCAACCTATTTTTCTTCATGGCTCTGCATTAAATGGAAAGGCAAAGCTGAAGCCCAGCAGTGGTGACTTTTACCTGCGTCAGTCAACGGTTTGATATTACCACATCCCTGCAAGCAATGTATTCACCAGTGAAAAAAACCAGCATTTTAAAAGTGTCACTAAAAAAATATACAGTAAGTATTTAATAACTCAAATGTGTAGTTTTAAAAGAAGGAATTGCTCACTGGTTTATTCACTTCCTTCTCTGGGATGTCAGTAAATCAGCCCAATCACTCTTGCTTGTTGTGTGTGCATGTATATATATATATATATGTGTGCATGTGTGATTTTGTTGCCTCAATATTTTTTCACTTTGCTTCTAGGAAATAGAAAAGTACAGCTCTGTAGACAAACCACCACTAAAAATACATTTTCCATTATCTGAGGACTGGAACAATGTATTTCCTAACTGCTCCTATTCCTCCACTGCTCTGTAAAATAAGTGGATAGTTAAAATCTGGAGAAGATTCCTCACCTGACAACAATTTAAAACTAGGTCATGTTTCAGCACTGATAGGTTTTGTTTATTTTCCTTTTTACTGGTTTTCCAGTGGAAACCAGCCTCGATGTCCTGCCAGCATTAACCAGGAAGAACAGACCTAAAAACAATGAAAACTGATGCAACTGAAAACAGATACTGTAAATTATGCAACGTATAGTAAACAATTTTGAAATGTAAGGTGAATGCAGCACTGAGAATTGTCCTAAATAACAAAAGAGAGCACAGGAAAGTGCAGTAAAGTCACTCTCAGCTGGAGCTTAAACAGCCCAGATTGTCTGTGAAATAAATTTAACAGAAATTTGGGGTGGTGTGTATATTCCTTTTTCTGAGACTGACTTGTTTGCCACTTGCTTTCTCACAAGTAAGTTTGCAGGCAGATGTCATCATAGAAATAGCCAGTGTAAAGGTAATACTGAGTAATACTTGTCTCAGTGCAGAAAGAGCTTTGAAGCTCCTTATATCCCCTGTATCTCACATAAATTCTACTTTTTTTGCACTTTTTTATCTCTAGGATTTACAACATTGAGCCATCCCTTTGTCCTAGAGAAGTACAACCCTGGAAAATTTATTTTGAAGCACAAAAAAGAAAAAGGAGAAATGCTATCAACTGGTCAAGATATATTGTTGCAAATATCAACTTGCCAAGCAGTTTGTAGAAACAGTAAATTGGGATCTAAATATTAAAACCAAACAGACCAACTTAACTCTAAGCTATATAGGTACCTTGTTTTATCAAACTGTTGCAACAACTATATAAACACATTTAAAAAGTCATTATTATACTCTCCAATGTTTAAGTGTCAAGAAAGTTGCAGAGAACCGATAAACTTCAAAGTTCTAATTCTTATAACGAAATATTTCTTAAGAAATGTACAAGCAACTCAAGTACAAGGAGAAACCCATTTTATTCTATATGCACAACTTTAGGATATACCATTTCTATAAATATCAGGAAATACATGTTGGAGTTATCACGGCCAATTCCCTGAAATATTCTGTGGCCATGAAAAATCTAACAGAAAGTTTAGGAGAAAACCGAGAGTGGAATAAAAAATAATTTGTCTTCCTAAACATCCATGGAACGCTCCCACTTTTAATACTTTTGAAAAAGTTCATCTCACCAAATCTTGCAAGTCTAGACAATAAGGACCCGTATGAGCACTACCACACTCCTCTCTTTCAGCCAGCACAAGGAAGGGAGCATTTCCAGGGTGTGAGGAGCAGAAATGTCCATTTTTGTGTTCATTTGAACAAATCCCACCTTGATGATCTTTATGGAAAGAGTCCTCAAGATGCTTTGGCCGAAAGCAAACTTGGGGAAGTACAGAGAAGAAAAGCAAGCAGGACCAGAGAGCTTCTCTATGAACAGAGAGAACACAATTTACAAAGAAGAGAGATGGCAGAGGAGAACACTACAGAATCACAGATCCACAGCAACATGGAATCATTTAGGCTGGAAAAGACCTCTAAGATCATCGAGTCTGACGGTTAACCCAGCACTGCCAAGTCCACCACTAAACCATTCATGAGAAGGATGGAGCATGGACAAGGCAAATATAAAGAATTATTTCATACCACAGATGAGAAATGGGGAACCTAACGGAATTAGCAGGTGGTGGATTTAAGACAAAAGCCTTTGTCATCTGAAGAGCCATCCTGGAGCAGATGAATCTTTGGTATGACCCAATAAAACTGCGCTCATGTTCTTATGTTTGTGCTCATCAAATTAATTATTGAATTGTTCACTCAGCTCTGGTCTGAATGTGCATACCTACATTAAGGGAGTCTTTTGATTCCTTCATTTAAAATCAAATATGACAGATTCATAGATTTTAAAGCCATTACGATAATCTAATCTGACCCCAGACAAAACAAAGACAGTACAATTTTTGCCTCCAATCCATAGCTCCTGGCTGGACAAAAGACTATCATTTAGCAGTGTAGACAGGCTTGACTTAGAAGATACCACTAATCCCTTGTCTGCTTTGCCCAGTAGTTAATTACACACACTGACTAATTACACTGAGGTTTGTTTCCAAGGACAGTTTCGTATCACTGGAACCCTTTCAACACTGCCTGCAGACTCTTTAGCTATATTAGAGCAACTTTACTCAATTTAGGTCTTGGTAACGTCATTTTTTTGCTTCTACGTGAAGTCTTTCTCCAAAAAAAAGTTATATTCCACAGCCACCTGAGAAGCTATCCACTGTGAAGAGCTAACTAGAAGCTGAATGATGCTCATTTCCAGTTCTCCATTTGGAATATTAAATTACCATGTTAAGTATCTCCACTTATATCTGCATCAATAATGAACTGGCTGTTCCTCAAGAGGATATGGACCAGTACCAGGTGCCTGTATTTCAGTACTGAATCAAATATAACCTAAACAGAATATACAGTTTCCAATTACCACTCTCTTCTCAACATCATTTAATCACTGCTTCATCTTGTGAGTTTATCTCACTGCTGTTCAAGCAAGATATTCCTGTTTTCCACAGCAAAGAGTGAATTTCTGAAATTCTGAGTGGTGTAGAGACACATCAATCTAAGTTCTTATAGCTTAGATGCAATCTCAGCTAAATAAAACTTACATGACTGTTAAGAGCAATACTATGTATTTAGCCAGTGAATCCAGTTTCAAGAGGGCACTTGTAATGTCACTGAAAGAACAGGAGAAACACGTATTGAATTTGGAAACCTAAGGATTGTACATAAATTGATTAGTCTCCTGCCTAGTCACCTCTAATGGGGGACAGTGGGCACAGGCCATGGTGAGTGAGGATGAGCCACAGACACAGCCAGATCAAACCTGTCCAAAGCAGTTTATGGCAAACCCACTGGTCTAAATCCCACTGCTCCAACCCCACTGCAATTTATGATTGCTGAGCTCTCCTTGCCATGTCCCACCTGAAGCTTTCACCTATGTATGAACCACAGTTTGTCACATCACCCATTCTTTCCCAGCTCCCTCCGTGCATGAAGCCTGTGAGTGGGTTCATGACGCTGCTTGTGTGCTGCTGACGGGCCATGAACAGCACAGCCTCCTAAAGCTCCATGTTTATTTGCAGATGGCCAGCTGCCCTCTCCCATTAACAACAGTTAATTTCCAAGCTGAGCCCTTTGCACAGATAAGGCACAGCAGGGACCAGCAGGACCCGCTGATTTATTGTGGTTTGGCTGGAGGGTGGGCAGCACGGATATTCTCTCACGGCCTTGAGGGAAGATTTATGATGTACAAAAGAGGCAGTTTCTTAAAAAAAAAAAAAAAAAGGCATCTGGTCCTAATTCTCAATATTCTCAAAAAAACCCTCAGCATTCAGGCATGTGAAACACCATGGCTCATGTGATTTCTGCTCTTCAACTACCAACGCCATGGACAGCATTATCATGGGATGAACCCCTCATGGAAACGCTGTCCGTGGCATCCCCAGGAGAGATGGGAGGAATGAGGCGCCACCAGCAGCAAATGAAGCACAGGCAAACCTGGCCAGCAGAAAGGATGGCCTCCAAAAATGCTGGAAAATCATGACTGAAACCAACTGGGCATTGAGAGAGCAGAAAGGGAGATCCTGCCAACACCCTGTGCTTGCTCAGTCTGTGTTGGCTGCCTGGCACTAAAAGCAGGTACCACAGCCGCAGATTTACTACTTTTATTCTGTGCAATAGCTGAATTTACTGCCTTTAGAAGAAAAAAAACCCCAAAATTTCCAGGAAGGCAAGTATAAAAGATCTAGTAGGAGGATAGCTCATGGAAGAGAAAGTTTCCAGAATGTCCTACATAACACAAACGTGCCCCAGGGTTTATTTTAATAATTCTTCAATTATTGCCTTGCTGGTATCTGTTTTAGTCCAGGCCATGGAGATGTTTCTAATGGAAATCATCAATTCATCACAGAGACAATTTGCAAGAATATAATCACAGAGATGAAAACAGACACATGCTCATGCTAATAATGAGGACTACAGAAAAAGAGGGAAGATTTTATGATTCTGTTATTTTTCATGGCAGCTATTTGCTCCTGTGTCTTAACAAACCAGGCTGGACAAATGCCAGGCATTCCGGTTTTTAGTGGTACTGTCCCTTGGCCTTGGGAGAGATTTTAAATATCCATTTATATATTATTGCTCCAAGGCTGCCATCTATTCTAACACTTTACATTTTCCTTGACACAGAAAATGCAAGGCTCCAGCTATTTCTTCGCTAATCAACACAAGTAGCGCCACAGTAATTTTATTTTCAAGACAGAAGAGTGAATCGATGCCAAGAAGCCAACCCTCACAGGTCATGCTCAATATTTTAGGAGTTTGTGTTACAATTGCCTTGTCTATTTCTGTAATAATTTTTAATGGATGGATTAGTGACAAGCTGTAAAAGCTTATGTTTGCAAAAGTAAATCCGTGATTGATCCAACAAATAATCAAAGTTAGCTGGGAAAATGGAGAAAAGCTTAACCAGACTATCTCACATGCAAAAATCTGTGGGAGCTACATCTGGTACCAAAAGTCCAATACAGTGCTGTTCAAAGACTCTTCTCTGTCTCACAGCAAACACCTTGGTCATCTGCTGGGGCAGGGCACAGTGATGCTCCTGCCCATCCCACATGACAGCATCCTAAAAACCCCTCTCCTGGGAGTGGCACCCCAAAGGCAGCTCCTGGTAGGCACCAACCCGAGGCAGAGTGGGCAAAAAGTAAAGATCTCATTCCTCTCAGCCTCCAAAGCATCCAACAGGATTATCCCAAAGCCTCAAAGAAACCTTGTTGACGTCTCCTGTTAGCCATGCTCTGTGCAAAGTTCCTCCTTGAGCCCTGCCCCCTGGGGATCGTAAAGGATATAATTTCCCCATGTTTCACATTTCATACTTAAACTGCCCTGTAAAATCCCATTCATGAGCAAGCCCCAAGCAACAGCAGAAATACAAGCTGTAAAACTGCATCAGCTTCAGCCTACAGGTTGGAACTGCTCCTCCCAGCCCAGCCTCGCTGCTCCTGGGGAAGCCCAGGGCAGGACATGACTCCAGGAGGGAGCTTTCTGCCAGGCATGCTGGCCACAGATGAGGTATGTGCCAGCACAAGTGGTTTGGGGCCCTATCCCACTTCTGGGGGATCCAAAGGGTTGTGCTGAGCTGGTCTGAATTGCCACCCCAACAGCACAGTACATCCCAGAGGGAATCCTTAGCATTAACATTTAATTGCTGTCTACTTAATTTGGTCAGTAGAGGATCTGTTAAGATCCTGGGCATTCCTGCTGACAAAACTACATGACCTCATAATTTCATGGATTCAGCACTGACTTAAAAAAATAAGTTTGTAACCTTTCTTTTCCATTTTGTAGGAAATTCTACTCCTATGTCCTGAAGTATCTCCAATCCTGGCTCCTAAGTATCTGTTGTGTACGTTAAAAATACAGAAATGTGAAAATTAAAATCAAAACCTCCTCCTCCAACCCAAACTGATCAAACCTAGAAAATAATCCAGCAAATATAACCCTGGGATGTGTGATTTATACACTAAGAACATTACGGAGTTAATAAAATGGATGGACACAGGGGTTTTTTTTCCTAATACGGTAGTCAAAGCACATTGCAAAAATTCATGGACAAAAATGAAATGCAGACTTTGACTACAGGACTCATCAGCCCTGCACAGCAATCCTGAGTGCCCAGATTTTGGCAACAGCATCTGAAAAATGATGCCCGATGCCCAATGCACTTAGCTGAAGAATACCACTATGCAGGTTTTTAAAAAAAGAATCTGTGTCCTGTATGTGCATATAAACCATGAGAGAGCTTTTTGATAGTACTTACTTTTGTCAAGCTGTTGCCTCCCAGCACCTTGGAGCCTGCATACTGATGCACAAGTATCAGAATAAAATTATCAGTGCAACTGCTTTTCTGCCTGAGAGGGATTCAGAGATTGAAAATGGAGAAAAACGTATTTAAAGTCAGTGCTCTCAGTCCAGGCACTGCCAAGCAGGCACCGTGTCTCCCTAAGCCAGTGCACTCAAGCCAGTGAACTGCTACTCTACTGGTCCAAAGGAAGGGACCAAGCCAAAGTGCTAAGAGGGTAAACATCCACAGCTGCATGCTGTGACTTCTCTGCTATCAGGCAATCTTTGGTTGCTGTGTACCAAGCAAAGTTTCACTAACACCAGACATGGCAAAGAAATTAATATTATTGCAGTATTTACATCTATATACTCCCAACATGAAAGCTACCACACAACCCCACGATTCCCCCCAGAATTCTGGTGCCAGTAGACAGGAGGTGTGAGACAGGCAGGATCACTGCACTCCGTACAAACACGAAGGCACGGCCAAGGCAAGAGCTTCACCTTGGGGATCTGCCTTTAACCTTTGGTCTGCCACACATTTCCTCTGCAACCTTGGGCAAGCCAGTGAAGGATGACTCCAAAAAGGGACTTAGGTCCTTGGAGAGGGAAATAGGGTTTGGATAATCCAGGTGCTGCTGCTGCTGCCAGCAGGTCAAGGCTTGACAACTGTGAGCAAAAAGCTCCCAGTGGATGGGGCACAAGCTCTGCTCCCTGTTTCAGATGTAAGAGAGGAGAGGGGAACCAAGTCAACACTTTCCAAGTCTTGGAAAGTGCCCTAAACCACAGGATGTTTTCCATACTTCCTTCTGAAAATATTCCACCTCTCAGAAAATAACTCAAGACTCCCTCAGCACCACAAAACTTCCTCAGCACCATGACTGCCGTGTTGATGCCAATGTCATGGAACAGTAACAGGGTCCATTAAAGTGAATGTCAGTTGTTCCCTTAGCCTTTGCAGGGAGCCAGATTAATCCCTTTAAGAAATACGTTCATCCTGTCATGCTTTTATGAGATGGTAATCTTAGTCCACGTCTTCCATAACTAAAGGAAAAGTCACCATGCTGAGTTTGGCCTTGCAGCCAGAGTGTGTCCATCCCTCCAGCAGGAAAAACCAGGTGTATTTATGCAATGGAAGAAGCCATTCACTCTCACTGTGAGTTACAGACCAGTATGGAAAACAGACTTCACACTGATGATTTATAAAGTGCTTTAGGCAGCCCTTAAATAATGAGTTACAGCCAGGTATGAACATCCAAAGCCACTGATGAAAATGCTCTCCTGCTCTTGCGGTGTTTTTTCTGCTGTTCTGGTTGCAAGAACTCAGGTCCCTGGTCCAGGTCCTCAGCCCAGTGCCAGAATTGACCGTCTCAGTGCCACAGATGTCTGTTTTCTATTTGGCTTATGGTATTCCCTGTGCAATATTAAAATGTCATCAATTCAGTTTAACAGGCCAAGTAAAGGCCTTAGTCAACCATTTAACAGCTAAGTAAAACATATGGCAAATGCATATCAGTCCAGGGACTGCATTAAAAGTTTAAGGGTTCAATTAAGAGGAATCTTGCTGGTGTGTTCTCAGGAGGTTAGGAAAACAGAAATGCCAAATGTTTCCCCTGCTGCAGCTGTTAAGCACCAGGCTGGAAACCCCTTGTTAAAGTGCTTTTTGTTACAGTGCTATTCCAGTACATTAAAAGTACCTCTGTATAGTACTCTATTAAAATAAACTATTTATTGGGAAAATGGAGCTGATATTTTTATGATTTGGGGTTTTTTTAATAATTGTTTTTGTTGTTGTTGTGCTGCAATGTCCTACCTTAAGGGCCACCTGAATGCAGAGGTGCCCAACCCTCCCACAAGGCAATGCCTCATATCCCAGTGCTCCCAAGGCTGGAAGTTCTTACACAAAACCAGCTGAACACGACTTTCCGAGCCGCCCAAAGCCCTGTTTGAAGATGCAGAACCAGGCTGCATTATTATAATTTTTTCCATGGTTCAGCATCCTTAAGGATGTGGTCACCCAGGAGAAAGAACACATTAATTAATAAGTGTTTTCAGATTCAAGCAGGCACTGACAATATAATGGACTGACAATACTGTTGTAGAATAACAAGCACACCCCACAACACCTCAGCTTGCAAGAAGAGACATCCTTTGGGTCGAGTACAAGAGAGTCCAAGTTCTGGGCCTCAAACAGTCTGATGTGTTTATCACACAACGATGGTCTGCATGTCCCACACAGACAAAATGGACACCACCAAAAATGTGGCCCAGCAGGGAAAGTGGCATTGCTAGTGCCATCAGGTTGTCCCTGCAGTGTTAGGCCCACCCTGGGACCCGCAGGTTTCTGCACTGCCCTTCTTGGCCACCCTGATACCAAGACCACCTACAAAAGATGAGGCTGAAATGCCATGTAGAGAGTGCAAAAAAAAGCAGCAGCTCCTCAGTGGAGCAGTGAGATCACAAGACTGGGCTTGCTCCAGAGACAGACGGCACAACAATAGTCACGATTCCTGCTGCCGTCGTTATTTATAGGCACAAAAATGTAGATCATTTAGAAACTCAGAGTGAGCTGCCAAACTAGAGACAGCAGCTGAACCCACTGCCGAACAGTCAGGCGTGGTTTAGGATATTCCCTCGTGCAGCAGCAGATGCAAACGCTGCAGGGCAGCAGCTCTGGGCGGGACAGTGCAGTTCTGCTGGCATCTGGTCCACGCTGGCACATGAGCCACCAACCACGGCAAGATGGTCAATTTCAGTATCCATACTGAAAAAAGCAGTGAGATGCTGAGCTCTGAATCCCTGCAGTTAACTGGCATTTTAGCCACCGACTAAAAAGAGGCTTTGACTTTGGCCCTAAGGTCCCCAAGCAACAGATGGGACATGACCATAAGGATGTGATCCCACAAATACTCTGTGAAGAACCCCAGCTGCAGGGAAAGACAAATGCAACCACCTAGAAAAAATAGATATGAGTGATTTCAGCAGGTCCCAATACAGTGAGTGGGGTATTACAGACTCCCCATGTCTCCTCTCTGCCATGCTGCTCTCCCCTGTCACTCTGATGAAGGTTTCCTCTCCTGGTTTAGGGTACTGATGCTGGACAGAGCTTATGCCTGCTTCTGTACTGTGCTCCACCTCTCCTCATAGCTCACTGATTTGGGCAGGTCACCTTGTCCCCCTGCCCTCATCACCCCACTTGGGAAATACCCATCCCATATCCTGCAGTACTGGGAGGGTTCAGACCACAAGCTGCCACCATTCTCATAGTGGACACAACACTGAAAGTGAAAATTGGGAAGAATTAACTTATTTTTTGTTTATTTTCTGAAATTTGGTACAACTAAACCCAAACATTAAAAATATTTTCAAACAACAGTCATACTGAGAATAGATCACAGGGCACAGTGTGAAAGCAACCAGTAATTCAAACATTAATGCTTTTTATTAAACAAATAAAACACTCTGACAAATGCCTCAGAGTCTACAAATTATTCTCACAACTATGCAGAACTACTTTATGTTTCAGCTTTGGGGCATTATTTAAAATTTACTCTAGTGCTGTTTTTAAGAAAAGTCAATTTATTTCACCCAAGTGGAGATTTAAGACATCAGAGAGCCATCTGGTGGTTTGATTGCTTTCTAATTAAAATTCGTCTCTTGGGCTCTTGACTTCCTCTGATGCAGAGCTAAATTGTCTGCCCCAGAGCATAAAAGCAGAAAAATTAAGAACAGTAAGATGTGTGAAAGTAAAATTTAAGTATACAGAATTTCAGACAAGATTTTTGCCACTGATTTGTAAATGTGAGCAGTCCACAAAGCACGGGTGATGTGTTTTCTCTCTGATTTATTTTATCTTTTTTACAAGATTAGAAGTAGAATAAAGTTTCACAAAAATCATCCTATGATGGAAAATCAGAGGATGGAAAAAGAAAAGTATTAAGTAAGCTTATGCTGCATTTCTATGGAATTGATGTTTCTTAGAAAGCTTCACTGTTTTCCCCTATGACTTCATAGATCTTGAAAGAGAACTGTACCTGTGCCTTTGAAAATACAGAAAACAAAAAGAAAAAAAGAAAGAGAAAAACCTCAGATGCTAAAATTGAGCATTAAGCTGGTTCAGGCATTCCCCTGGCATTTTTTTCCAGGAGGGAATCAAAGCCCCATCACCAGTGTCTGGACAGATAGCCACGGTCAAAGCTGCTGTGGGCAGGCTCGGGGTCCCAGCCTGGCACCGTCCCCGGGCACAGAGGCCTGGAGCCAGCAGAAGCTGCGGCTCCCCCTGCTGCTGGACCTGACCAGGTCTGTGTTAGGCGGGCAGGAGTCCAGCTGCCAAATCCACCTCGCCCAGGGCTCAGCAGAGGAAGGACTTGATAATTTCACTAATTAAGTCAGTGCCGAGCTCATTACTGGTCAGGCACTGGAGTAAATAACAACGGGCAACTTAGGAAGCTCTTCCCACCCTCAGGGATGGCAGCAGCTGAGTGTCTTCATTATGACAGGTTTGACTGTCAACCCCTATACTCCAACTAAATGTCATTTTGGCTGCCCAAATCCCTCCTAGCAGTTGGCCCTTACCTCTCTACTCTTGCACAGCCTTGTCCTTACCTCTCCATTGTTGGACAGACCTGCCTCTGCAAGTTTTATTCCCAGATCTGAACCTCCTCAACAGACGTTCAGGCAGGGCCAGAGTGGATGTGCAATCCCACTCCCATGATAAATTCACCCTCATGATACATTCCAATCTGGATCAGGGTCACCACCGTCACTACCAGGGTTATGACAAATTTATCCACATGTTTTGGTTTTTCGACTGTACCGAGAAAACTCAAATTTGCAAAGCTTTGTTACATAGGTCTCATTAGTAATTGTGCAAACCTCCCCCTGGACTATGGAGAAGTGTTAAGCAAGAGCAGGGAAATATGATGACCTGGCAGTATGTCCTCTCTGGGAGGACACAGGAGATGTCATTCCCAGAAAAAGTGGCAGGAGTCACACCTGAGCCACAGCAAAGAGACTCTGTGCTGCTTTCTGGAAGGCAGCAAAACCTGAACTCTGGGATGCCATGGCCTTCCTAGAGCTCACACAACATCATTAACCTGTGTTTGCCTGTAAAGAAACCCAAACCCATAGGATCCGGATTTCAGCCTGGATCGGTGCTCCTGCTTCCAACAAAAAGCACAGAGGAGAAAAGTTACTTAGAAACAAAACAGCAACTTCTGAGGGTTTGTAGCAAGAGGAGGACAGCTATTGGCTTTGTTACATACTTTTGGCAGGGATATTGAGTGATTCATTCATCCTTCAGTGTTTAGTTGGTGTTTCTCTTCCTTCCTCAGCCACTTTTTCTCCTTATTTCTAGTATTTTCATCCTTTGTATTTCTCCCTGATCCCCACAGGAGGAGCCTCAGTACCACGTTAGCAGGCAGAATTTGAGACTGCCAAAGAGCTTCTGCAGTTTCACCCCATACACACGGCTGTCCTTCCAGTTATTAGCCAGGAAAGATTTATTTTAAATGACTGTGAAAGAGCACACTGATCAATCTGGAAAGATTTTCTAGGGATATTTTCCATGGACTGAAATCCCTTTAGTCAGAGGCACTTGGCAAATCAGGAGCTATAATTTGAGAATGTGATTCTCAATTCCATGTGTAGGGGGTTATTTATGGAGGAAAAGTTACATCAGAAAGCATTTGCAGGATCATAAGATGAAATATACCTTTAACACCTTCTCTTCCAGAAAATCACAGGAGATTTCTGAAGTGTTGTAGAGTGGCTGGTTATACAGCTTCAGCCTGGAAACAGGCAACGATGGGTTTTGAAAATTGTGTCTTTCTGTTTTGATACCACCACAGGCTCCTTCTCTGCCCTACAGCACGTTTTTCCCTTCCGAATGTTTCACATCACCTTCTGCTGTTTTTCTGATCTGTGAGCTCCAGGCCTTGTGAGATCTCCAAGGTTAAAGCAATGCATCCATGCCTTACTAACCTCTCGGCACAGAGCATCACAGCATCCCCATAGTCAGGCTGGGAGCACAGATGGATCCTTCCCTGTCCATGCTCTTGGGTTTTCCAACCAAAAGAGGATGCACCACCCCACAAACCAGGATCCACCTAGAGCAGATACACAGGCCCAGAATGCTGGAGATGCTCCCAGGGTCCCACCTCAGATTTGGCCCTTGTGCTAAGAAAAATCTCAGCTGGCCTCTGGTCTCTGTTCTGGAACAGAAAAACAGTTAAACTCTATTTCTCCCACTAAAATTTGCTGGTAGTAGAAACAGTTGCTGGAGCAACTGCTTCTTGGTGCTCTAAGGCTGGTTAATCAGAAATCTATTGATTGACGTTACATGAGAAATAACAGATCTTTTATTTTTCAGATGTTTAATTATTAATAAATTAATGAGATGGAAACTGAAGTGCAAGGAAAAATGGTTCTTAGTCAGAAGGAAGTTAATATAAAATCTAAAATGCATTCTCTTCCACCTTATTAACTTTGAGATTGATGTCATATCCTCAAGAGGTTTAGTTGGCCCTTCTCTTAAGTTTACATTCAGATTTGCACAAAAGCAGTTTCTATATTCAGACTAGATCTTGAAAGAATTTTCTTTCACAGAGTGAATTTTCCTATTTGGAAAAAGGAAAACAGAACAAAGCCATTTACAAAATGTGGTAAAATCTGAAGACAAATGTTACTCAGAAAATTTTTACTCCAGAGGAGAATCAGTCTGAGACAAGTTTTCCATCCTAAAACACAAAATGTACTATGCAAAATTTTAGGAGGAAATCCATTAAATGGCCCGTTACTGATCTCGGGGAACCAGACCCAATGCATCGGCAATATCAGCCAGTTTCTGCTCTAATTTCTTGGCATTAGAGGCAATTTCAAACTGCACTAGACAGAAGCAGGGAGAAAAACTCCTGCATCATTCTGTCCATCAAACCTTTGTTGTCCCCAAGTTGCAGAACTGCTCTCCACTTCTCTGTTCTGCTCAGCTTTGAGTGACAGATCTGCTCACATTTCATTCAGAGAACTTCAACTACTGGGAAAATGTGTCCTCATACTCAACATAAAAATTTCCTTTCTTTCATTCTTTCCTTCCTTTCACACCATTCCTACCCTCTCTGAGGTGGGTGTCTCAAACCCAGTACCACCATGGAAACCTCAGCTTTGATGTCTTTTTGGAGTGTGGCTGTTTCCTAAGGTCTTGCACCCTACGGGATGCTTCCCAAATTCTCCTGCTCTTCCTCTGTGAGCTACCACTGGAATCACCACTGCTGCTGTATCACAAACCGTGTCAGGATCTCCTTCTGAGGGTGTCTGGAAACCCCATCACTAACACCCAAACCTCAAGCACCTCTTCTCTGCCACTGGGAAACTCTGAGCTGTTTATGGAGCACATGTCTTCTAAAATTCAAAAGAATATGTTAAAATTACCATAACTTAATGTCACATGAGAGATGAGCTCCAAAGTTTTCTTTGGAATTTCTTGCTGAACAGAATTTTCTGCAGCCGGTATTTACTTTTCCCTGACAAAATGGATACTTCCCTCTCCTCACCTCAGTAAGAGCCTGAATCACAGCTCACTGAGCATATGGAAAAATTGACAGTGACTTCAATGGTTTTGAGCAGCGTCCCACATGTACACGTAAGCTTTTAACCCAAATGCCCTCCCAGAGCATGTTTTATCCTAGACTGGGGGTTTCCTGATGTTTCTTCTTGAGAAACAGAGGTATCTGCAGAGCCATACTTGCTCCTGCAGGTTAACAGCCACGCAGGAATTGTCTACTGGCTTTTTTAACACCTGCATTCAGAATTTGGAATCAGAAAAGGTCTGTCACCGTTTTCCAACAGCAGCCAGTTTCTCTCCCCTAGCAGCCTGCATCCACCACACACTGTGCATAACATACCCTGTATTCACCACTGCTTGGTCAAAGTAACCTTTTGAGTTCTTTTAAACTCTTCCCAGGCATTTCTGCCAGCCTCTTAAAACATTTCTGTACTCCTTGTCTCAGATAGTCTCAATATCCTAATGCTTTTTCAAACATCGTGGGTGATGCATGAAATTCTACATTCCCCTGTCAAGCCCTCAAAATAACCACTCTATACTTGGAAAAGGAAACACCCCTCTGTTTCAGTCACCAGGAAACACTGAGCTGTTTATGGGGCACATGCTACCACTTTCAAACCTCACAAGAATATGCATTTCCTTCTGTTGAAGGCACTGTTGTAAGATCTCTCTTCAGCAGGGAGATAGTGACACAAAATGCACAGGGATCCACTTATATCCACGATATAACTCTACTCTTCCATCAGATAGCTCTCTAATTAGCCAATGGTTCAAAAATTATTAGGAAATATGTGGGGAAGGAACAGAAAGGCCCATGTTTTTCTCTGGGAATCGGTTCAAAATGGATGCTGTAAGTAACATATGCAAATATCCTTTTTTGTGTTTGACAATTTAGTTTAGACCTTAATTGCTGAACTGAATCACTTTCAAACTGCATAGTAAAATAAATGACTGCAGAAGCCTAAATGTATGCGTATAAATACCTTTTAAATATCTTGATATTTCAGACAGTGAATCAAAGAGAAACAGGGATGCAGTCTTATTTTTAATCACTTTCCTACTACTCAAATTATAAGAAACAATGAATTACATCATAAGAGACATCTCGGAATATTTTGGCACATTGCTGAACTGAAATTCAACGGCTTGACATTCTACCTTAGATAATTTAACTTTGAAGCCTTTGTTAATTCTTCTCTGGATTACTGCCGAACATAAACTTGATTTCAAAGCTCACCCTGTGTGGCTTTGCACATCTGAACTGAGAATGACATAAAACACAGTAAGTAGCTCCTGAGAACTCTTTAAAAGTCTTATTGATCAGAACAGTGTCTGAGTGCTGAGTTGGCGGTGTGAGTGCTGGTGAACCCACAATATGAGGGCTGAAGGGCAGCAAGGAAGGGAAACTCACTGGATGCTGTGCTGGAGGTTGCACACCTTGCTGGGCTGCTCTCAGCAGCTCAAATGTGGTGGCTTGGTCCATGCTGAAAGCTGAGCTTCCCAAGAGCCAACGATGATGTCAAATTCATGATTTCCAGGGGTGTGAGACAGCACACAACTCCTGCACACCACAGCCTTCCAGCATAGTCTTCCTCATCCTCATCCACTCTGCCACACCAGGCACAGCCCTCCAGGCTTGCAGCCCTCAGACTGGGGGTCCCATTAGTTCTCTCCTCCTCACTGTCTTTGAGCGTGGACTTTTCCCAGAGACCACCCGCGTGTCTCGCCTTTCCCGCCAGCTCTGACTCAGCCAGCGTGGGACTGCGAGCAGCAATGAGAGGCAGATCCGTGACAGCTTCCTCCCAACTTACTCCCTCCTCCCCTCCCTCACGGCCGAGCAGCTCTTCACACCGCCGGGGAAGCACAGAATGCTGCCTCAGCACTGACTCCTACCCACCAGCTGCTGTGCCCAACTTGGTATCGGCAGTGTCCTCTCTGCCCCGGAACAGGAGCAACCAGCCCCGCCTCCAGAACGAGAGACACCAAGTCCAGCCGTAAGACCCCTTCCTCCCCAGTCCTCAAATTGACTGGAATGGGAGACATGAAGGTCCTCTCAAGGAGGCTGTGGATTTGCTTGAGAGTCTGACCATCCCGATCCAGTGTCAGGACTTTGGGGTCTCCCTCTGCTTGGAGGGAGATGTAGGACACACTTACAATTGCCAACTAAATAAAGGCCAGGAAATGAGCTTAAGCCCTCGCTTAGGCAAGGAATGCGTGAGGTTCAAGGTCACACTCTGGCTCTGGTTTGGATAAGTACAATGAGATCTCTCTCCAACATATCCCAGCTTCCCACACTAGTCGCCAGGTCACACAATTCACACCCTCTGTGCCATGCTGTGAAGGTAGACTGCAACATGGTCCTTCTCATGTTGTGAGACCTTCTGAACTGGAAAATGCCCAGCAGCATATTGATCATATTGTGAGGGACATCATGGCACCATCCAAGGCCTCAAGGAGACAAGGGCTGCTGCTCTGTGCTGAGGAGGTACATGAGGTGCAGGGCAGCCTGGCCACAAGCAGGGTAGGTGAGGTTTGCCCAAGGTCTGCCCAGAAGTCATGCATGAGCCCTTTGCCCTCTTTGTCTAGCAAACCTGAACCAGGTAGGCCTGGGAAGAATTCCTTGCTGTAAGCAGCAGGTTTGGTCCACTCCCACCCTTTTATCTGCAAATTGTGTTCACCAAAGTATTTACTTCTCTAGCTCATCACAACCACTCTACCATCCCATGCAATGCTAGTTTGTTTTGGCTTTTTTTTTCAATTATTACAGCTCTTTCCAGAGGCAAAACCTAATCTTTCACCTACGGAACTGATTCCATCAAAGTTAGAGGAAAAATTCCAGCTGAATTCAGCTACAGCATGTTGTGCCTCTAGATGTGAGCACAGACACACAGTCTCTGCATTCTGCAGGGTTGAGAAAGCCCCAGGCAGTGTCAGAGCTGATACCAACTCCTTGGGTGGGTATGTAAAGCAGATCAGTGCTGCTCGCCATCATCCTCATCCCACTAGCCTTGTTTGTTCTCTGTCTTGCTTCCAGTCTCTCCATACAGTCCTCAAAGGTCCCTTTGAGGCATTTTGTTTGTACCAAGTAAAGGCAAAAGGAAGAGGGTATTCCTTGCTGAATGTGAAATGAGATTATCCAATGGTCCCAGATGGTTTGATGGTTGCTAATTTTTATCAGCCTGTTTCTTAATGCAGTTTTGACAGGAGAGGGAAATCTTTGCCCAGCACAGTTAAGCCCAGGAGCCAGATCACGGCAGAAAACATCAGGTCAATATGGCTTCAAGACACAACTGTAACACCTCCCCAAAACAGGTAATAAGCACCAGATCACTGTAGCCAGAGAACAGCCATTCCTTTGTTTTCGAAGGCAAAATTTACCCTAATGCAGACACGTGGTTCTTCCTCTGCACCGCACATCTGTGGTCACTTGTGCTGGTCATGTGAGAAATGATCTTCCTAAGTGTACTACAGCACTTACACCTTTAAGCATAGGAGACTGAAGTTACCTACTCAGGGCTTTCAACAATTTATCTGACCACATGTAAATAATTTATCAAATTACTTGGAAATCAACTGAGGAGTGTATTTTAGAGGAAATAAAGAAAGTGCACCTCGAGACAGTACTTGGAATAGCCAAAGATGAAACTCACGGTCATTCAGATCAATTTGGGGCAGAATTGCTAGATCTGTGGTCTGTCCTGTATGTACCCTACAACTCCACCAACGTGCAGTATCACTTCTCAACATCACCTTCCTTTGTTTTTGTTCTGTAACATGATTATTAATGATTTCCCTGCAAAAATCATGTCCAGGGGATTACGAACCTCGGTAATCTATGATATGACATTGTGGGAGTGGGTCTTTTTTTCCTGGACAGTTATATTTTAACATACTGCTTGGACTTACCAATGCACACAGCAGAAATAAATCTCTTCACTATGCCTCAAATTTGTAAAGGCCTCATTGAAATGATAAGGGAAATGTTTAGAAAACTGCTGGAAAAATACAAAGCCATCAGTTAATTAGCATTAGCTAAGGAATTGCAGGAATAACCGAATTAGCCTATTTTCTTGCTGTAGGTAAAGATTAAAATGTGTTCAACTCATGGCACTTTTCAAGTTGCTAAGGATTATGAGAACAATATACACTATTTTCAGCTTGCCAAGGAGAGTGAATCAAATGCAAGAGCCCAATCCTTCAAAAACAACCCTTCAGATGATTCATCTCCAAAAGCCTGGCTGGAACACCCTGCGTGGCCTGACACCATCACATTGCCTCTCTGTGGGAGCCAAGGCAAGGTGCCCACCACACATCCGGATATATAATTAAGAGACTGGAAGTGTTCAAGGTCAGGTTGGATGGATATTTGAGCAACTTGATCTAATGAAACATGTACCTTCTCAATGGCAGAGGTGGTTGGAATAGACAATCTTTAAAAAGTCCCTTCTGATTCAAAGCCTTCTGTGATTATACAACTTACCAGAAAATAAAATTTTAGAATCTTCAAAAGAAATTCTGAACATATTGCAAGAAGTAAAACCTTACAAGAAATGGTATTGGCTTTGCACCTCTCTGTACCAATGCGTTCTACAGGGCAAAGGCTGCACAGCTTCATTGTGCAAGACTACGCTACCCTGGAATCTGATGCTATCTGCTGAGTAAGAATTCAAGATTAAGGGAAGTGGGATACCTTTTGGTTTAGGAATTTCTCTGACAATCATAAAGAATGTCCAATTCTTTAAAATTAGTCATTACATGAGAAGTAAGACTTCAGAAAGAAAATGGTTTTTTCTAAACACAATGCTAATATTCACATTCTAAAGGGCACTTGTGTCTTCAGACTGAAAAAAAAAAAGGACTGTTTTATGCAAAGTCCAAACAGAATAAAACCAGTACGTATTTCCTTTGCCTTGCAAATAACTATTCAACAAGAACAGGAACTGGAGGCAATGAATATAATTTACTACCAAGAGGCTATAGAGTAAGTAAACAGCAAGGAAGTAAATTTTGCATTTGCAGCCACATGGTATGCTACACGCATGACTGAGGGTACACAAGACAGTGTCTGTGGGGGTTGGGAGGATGGGACCCTGGGAGG
>VYZQ01060467.1:188369-293790 GCA_013400655.1 Mystacornis crossleyi
CATATTCTGAGCCATGAGGCTTCTGCCACGGGAACCTCTGCTTTGTTATGCTAATATACCACGGTTCTGTGTCTCTATTGGTCCCAAATGTTTCCCCTGCCCCTGTGATTCTAGTTTTACACTGGAGTTTCCCCACGAGTCTTGCCTTTGCAGCCAGCCTGGCAGCCTGCGAGGCTGGGGAAGAAATAAACACCTACGAAACACCATATGCAAAAGACCATTCCTTATTTCTTTTCCACAGGCAAAAACTGTCTCCAGGAGGGTTGCTTCTGACAGCAACAAGTGTCTCAAACCTATGTCAATTCTCCTGCCATAGAGTCAGTTCTCTTGCTGCCAGCTCAGGTTCCCTCTCCCATTTCTTCTTCTCCTTGTCCTGCCCTTGGCAGAGACCGAATCACAAGCACAGGTACCTGTGGCTAAATAAGGGCTGGCATCCACAGGTGGGGATTACCTGGCAGGATACAGCTCTGCAAACCACTTCTAAGACCCTCGTGTTCATGCCAGTGGAGAGGCTGTAGACAGGCTGAACTTTGAATTGTGTCAGAAAGCTCTGAAAAGAGCGCACCAGAAGAAGCCCTTGGTGCACTGATTTGTGCCACAGGGTGATGGAGAGGGGTGCCAGACCAGTGCCTAATGGATAAACTGATGTGTTCCCGCTCTGAAATCTAAAAATTCAAACCAGGAGAAAGCTTTTATATGCTTTGCTTTTCTTTTTTAATGGTGACAGAGTCCATGTTTTCTGCAAAGAGGGAGCAGGATTCAGACAATTTATTTTGAGAAATCCTTTGAAATGGAACTAAACCAGCCTTTAAGCAATATCACTGTGCCAGAAGTTGTACTTTAATCCACTTGGGGTTTGCACAGTATATTTGTCTGAGGCACTTACATGCCTAAACTGATATTATTATCACAAAACTTCATAGAGTTTAAGATGTTTATACTCACAGCATCCACATGTGGCAGGAAGGGCTGTTATTTCCACTCCCCAAAGGAGGAGCAGAGGCCTGGAAGCTGTCCCCGAACAGAAACAGGACACTGTCCCACAACTGCCCACCCTGACAGGACGGATGGCATGCTCCCCTGAGCTGGTTCACCCTGAGCCAACCATCCTCCTGGCCAGTGCCTGCACACAGCTCAGGGGACAGCACCAATACACACCTTTTGTATTTACTGGCAGAGATGGAGTCAAAAAGATCATTAATAACCACCCCCAGAGTGGGAATACAATGCCCAAGCACACCCAGACAACTTTCACAGCAGGGTTGGTGGGTATGACACAAGTATGACTCTTCTTCTGAGCTGAAGAGCACCTGGGCACACAGGGGATTCCCAAATCACGCAGCACACCTTGCCTCCACAGAGATCCAGTCACACTGCACTGGGGGAGCATGAGCAGAGGTGCTGGAGCCCTGCAGACCATGTGCTTTGGCACACTGCTCCTACATCCTCAAGTCTGCAAGAACCACTGTCACCTACCTGCAGCACAAAGAAATGGATATTAAAATTCAGGATGCTGCTGCTCAGTTTCTACTCAGCCTGGGTTTAAGCTGCTGCTTTACAGCTCTCCCTTGCCAAGTTTCAACTGATGACTCTTTTTGTTCCCCTCCATTGATGGTATGATGCATTTGGCTGCCCCCACATCTAAGCACAGTGGGTGAAATCCTGGCTTTATGTAAGTGGATTTTTAACTCTGGATGTCATATGTCTGCCGCTTGAGATTTCCACATACCTACATCCTAGGGATAAATAAATCCATGCAATGATGATGGCCATCACCAGTCATGCTGTTGCACTGAGTCACCAGACAGCCTGGGTTCTGTTCTCTGTAGGTTTCTGCACAGGCATGGATGGGATGGAGGGACAAAGCCACTTCACAGCTTCCGCAGAGCATGGAGTTGTAGGGAAACACTAGAGGGGATCAAGGCATGCCTGAATATGTTTCCAAAACAGTCAGTAGGTCCCACCAAACAAGTCCACTCACTTTTACACAGAGGGACCACAGTGCTCCTCAGTGAACAACTGCAGAGGCCAGACTCCAGTACTCTTATTTCTTTTAACAACTTACTCCATGAAGAGCAGCACTGATTCAAGAAAAAAAAAAACCCAAACAAATAAAATCCAAGTTAATCATACCCAGAATTAATTAGGAAGGTATTCTCTTTCTGTGAGCAGGGAAATTAAAAGACAAACTGATCTGGGACCACAACATAAATCAATGGCAGCGTAAGAGAAGAACTCTCAGATTTTCAGATCTGTGTGCTCTAACCACAAAAACATCCTCACAAGACTTCAAGAGCAGCAGCCACTGGTTCCTGTTTCACACTGCTGGTAAACAGGCTAGAATATTTTTCCCATATATAAAAAGACCTGTCTTTTACCCACTCTGCTACATTTTTCAGCTTAGAGAAGAATATTAAGATTCCTTTAGCAGGATAAACTCAGTCTTCCCAGCACATCAGAGACAGCCTAATGAGCACCTACCACGGAGACGCTGTGGCTGCTTCTACTTTCTCTTCCATATGGCTAACCTTCTGCTTTTCCCTCCTCCTCTTTTGAGCTGTGAGCTGTCTCTTCTGCCACTATCCCTGACACACCCTGTGCGGGAAGAACCCCTTGGATGAAGACCTGTGCCAGGTGGAGTGGGCTGAGAGCAGGCATGTGCTCAGGAAAGCTCAGCCACAGGTGAAAATCTATTATATGACTATCACCTGGCCACATTTCACAGCATGCTCCAAGGAAATTCAGGCCACAGAGAAGCTCTAGACTTTCAGCTAACAGACAGCAGCTCATCAGTTATTTTGCTATTTTTCCTTTCCTTCCCACATATTTATCTCTAGTGTTGTGCAAACTTTTGCCTTTTTGCTCCAAACTTTCAAACATACACAGCCATGAATGTAGCAGCAAATTTCTTGAGTTAACTCAGCTCAGGTGGGACCAGGATTAAAGGAGAGACTGTTCAAAAGCAGCTCTCTCCATCTTGGTGTGAAATGCTTCCAGCAGCAACCCTGTCTGCTCCTGTCTGTAGGCATGAGCCCTCCTGCACATCACAAGCATTCCTTGCTTCCATTCCATTATAAAATAAATGCCCATACACATCAGAGGAATAATCTTTCTCCAAAATGTTCCCACATGTTGTTTCCAGGAGTTGCCATGGCTCTCTTGACAGTGGTCACATGTCAAAAGCAAGGCAAGGGATTCCTGCTGCAACCACTTTAAGTTGTGGAGGAAGAGACTGTAAAATAAAATGCCTTTCCCTAGGAAATTTGCCTTTTAAAATACATTTCAGTCGGTGACACAATCTTCAGTGACAGAGAGCTAACCTACATTTCCCTCACCACCCTTCAGACAAGGCAGGACAGCACCAATGGGAAGCAAAACCTCTCTACAGCAAATCCAGCTCCAAAAGCATCTGAAAAGAGCAGATTTAAAAGTTTCTGGCAGGGAGTTTTCAGCCCTAAGAAGCAAAATGTCAGAAGCACTTTCTGCAAGTGGTCCTGCCCCATGCTTACAGGAAAACAAGCCTTAATGGACAGGAGAGACCCTGGGCTGCAGCAAGATAAATATTCCTGCAGGTAAGTCTGGTGAGCATTCACAGCAAGGTAATTTCTCTCTTTTCTGCTCAGCATTGCTTAATTATGGTTACACCTCTCCTGTCCCAGGGCACTGGGTAATGTTTTGCAGCAGGGTGACCATGAACTTTAGGACTGAGTATATCTCACCTCAAGGAGCATTATAGTCATGACAGAATGGATGCTTAGCTCTGTTTTCTCCTAAAGGAATAACCCCTTTTCTGGAGCTGCAAGAGACTCACAGCAAAGTTTTCATGGTAAAAACCCTAAGGCAGAGAAAAATAGTTGCATGAATTTTAATTTTCTATCTGATTTTTAATATTACGGATGCCACGCCCAGTTTTCAATGATGTTGCCTCTGTTTATGCTAATGTAGGTCTTAAAATCTCAGCTCTTTTTCAGTGGATTCCAAACTGTATTTCTGACTCTTTCTTTACAATGCATTTTGGAGAATGGTATCTCCTTTCCTCAGGGTCATATGGACATTTAAAGGCTCCACTACATCTCACTCAAGGATATCAGTGCTCCTTAGAGTATCATCAATTAGGGACGAAGAATATAGAATTACAGAATGGTTAAATGTTCCTTGCCAACAGTATAATCAGACAGAATAAACACTGAAATCCTCCAGACCATCTTCAGAACTAGTAGAGAAAGCCTGTTACAGCTAAGCCAGGATCACACAGCCCCAAATGGGAATTTTGTCTTGGAGAAGGGAAAAGATGACATAAATACTTGGGTCTCTGAACATACTCTTCCTCCAATTTAAGAGAAAAAAATGGCCTTCACAGGCTAAGATATAACCACGTGGCATGAATCAGAATGAAATAAACACATGTTCTATAAATGCATCAAAGAAAGGCTTCACCAGCAGCAGTATTTTCTTTTTCTATAAAATGCTTTAAAAAGTAAAAGTTTGGCTACAGCAGACCTAACCACTGTTTCAGGGGAAAAAAAAAAAAAGAAAAACACAAAATCTTCCACATTCATTTTCCACTGAATAATTTTCCAGGGACAATGTTTAAAGCAGAAACCTATGGCAAGTACTTATGCAGTCCTATGAAAATAGTTTCTGCAAGAGGAGATAATCACAGTACTGCAAAAGGAAGTCAGAACAGGTTTCAAACAGCAGCCTGTATCTCCACTAAAAATTCTAGGTTTTACACTCTCCTGTTTAAGGCCATGACCCCCAGGCAGCCACAGAAATCTCTACGAATCAGCCTGGCTTTAAAAATACATCCTGTGTAGAATTTTTAGGGAAATACAGACAAAATGTTTAGTGAGAGATCTTTTCCTTCAGTGTGAATATGAATGGGATGATGATGCTCCATCATCACCTGCTTAGTGGGTTCCTCTAGAAGTTGTACACGGAGACTCTGGGTAATACAATGCACGTGTAGCTGCAAGTTAGCCCAGCACTGACTCCGGAGTCACTTACAGGCTCTTAACCAGTGTCACCTACCTGACTGCACAACCTAGAACAGAGGCTGGAGCTGAGGCATGAGCACGCTTGGGAAATTGAGCCTGTTTTTCTGCCACAAAATCAGGGAATGCCTTCTGGAACACACTGACACGTAACACTCGTCAGCTTCCTACCATCCCTTTCAGCACAGCCTGTACAACCTTCCTTCAGAAGCAAACTTTTAATAATGTTTTCCATGTAAAAGAACGGACTTGGGAACACCCACGTTCATTTTGCATCTTGCGTCAATACCGTTTTATTTCGCTTCAAAGCTTTCCAGGTTGTTATGAAAGGCCTTTTCTGTTTAAATGAGTGTAACCATTTAATCAGAATGACTCCATGTCGTGCCTGAGAGAGATCTTACTGTATCATAATGAATTCTCACACTGTGGCATTTATGGATTTAACATTTATTATATGCCTTGCTGCAAAGCCCCTTCCACCTGAATTAAACACCAGCTACTTAATTGACTTTGGTGCACCACAGTGTAAATTACCAGGAACTGACAGAAGCAGAACTTAACCTAAAAGACTCATTCAGTGACTACGTGAACATCAAATAACTAGCAACGAAACTTCTGGGCAAAGCATGAAAGGAAGGAGATGCTTATCCAAAGCCAACAAAATGGGAAGAAAATTGCTAGGGCTCTAAATAGCCACCTTCCTGCTGTTTGGAGAGAAAAGCCTCCCTCCTGCTCTCAGGGAAGCAGTGATATTATACAGGATTAGTGGCAGGTATGTATTGCTGCCCCATCAATTGCCTGTTCCAGACCAAGCTATACAATACAGGCACATACACCCCCAGGCCCAGCTGCAAGAGAGCCCTAAATGGGGAATTAGCGAGGGAACTGCTGCTGGGCTGAAGGAAGAAACTCAAGCTGATGATGCCAAAACCTATTGCTGTTAAAAGAAAAAAATCAATCAAGGCGGTTACTGTCACCTGAAGGATTTGGCACCAGGCCTTGCTGGGGAGTGAACATTACACCAAATAACCCTCAGAAAGTACTTGTTTATTGTAATCACCAGCATAGGAAAATAAACAGATTTATGAGACTTTCAAATCTTTCTGTAAGTTTAAAGATTAATACATTAGAACAAGGTTTATTTTGAATTTTGGCCAAACCTCTTGTTTTTTTTATTGACAACAGCAGCTTTGCAATAATAGATATCTCAAAAGAAAAAATGGATTTTCATCTGAACTGTGCACATTTCTGTAAAAGCAAACAACTTTATAATGCTGCCTGTTCAATGAAAATGAGAAAATTTTTCTCCATTACCTCTTTATTCTCAAGGCTACAGGGAAAAAAGATAATCACTCTCCATCAGGAGTAGCATGGCACTTTGATTAAAAAAAAACCCCAAACCCTCAGTGTTGCTTTGCTAATGAGTCCTTACTGGGATGTTTTGACTAAGGTAACAATAACGAGTGCAAGCTTTGGAACGACGATTGCACTTGTCTACAACTGACAATTGTCTACACCTATTGAAGGTGACAAAATATTCTAAGTGGAAATCATTACAAGAAAGTCTTTTATAGTCTCCAAGGTGAAGAAGACTCTCATCATTCCTCTGCTGCTATGGGAGGACTGGACTGCTGCCCAGGGACTCTAAAATGCCTGCTCCTAGCCATAGCTGAAGCACAAGGAAGGAATGCTCAGTGCCATTCCCAGGAAAAAGTGCTGTGTTTGGAGGAGACATGGGGACTAAGAGTTACCAAAAATTCTGCCATAGCGAGAAAAAAACTAGAAAAAAACCCAGAAGTGCTGAGGGCAGGTAGGACTAGCCAATGAGCACATTCACACTTTCAGGATCACGAAGAATCCACACAATTACAGGTGTCTAAAAGCCATTCTGGTGGTCAATCTGTGGTCTATTAATCTATTACCAATAAATTTGGCCATGCTCTGATCTCTACCCTGACATAAGTCTTTCCTAGTCCTATTATAACCTCTCAGCCACTGGAAAAGGGGAGATCCTCCTTTGTATTTAACACTGACCAGTGTGACCCAACTGATGGAATAATCTTTTTTTCCACAAAGGAAAAGATGTTAAATTGATGCTGGATTAATAACTGCTACCGAGTTCCCAGGGGCGTGACGCCAAAGGCTAGTTTATGATGTGGTCAGCAGCTTGCAAAGCTCAAGTGGGAAAGTACCAAAGTACACTGAGATCAACTCCTTTAGCCTTTTAGCAGGGTTGCCTGTGTTGTTTAGTTGATATGCCTTTGGAAATTTTGATAAAGTGTAATTTTTTTTTTTTTTTTTTTTTTAAGCTATATTGACAGAACATGCTCTGACTTCTCTAAGCACTAGGAACAGGCTGGAACCAAAACCTGTATTTCCCACGCCCAAGCAATAAGGGCAATTTCAAAATCCAACACCCCAGCTCTGCAGTTTGGGCCCATGTGTGCAATATGGTCATGCTGAAGGCTGTGATGGGCCCAGGGTTCATTTTCCTGAGCACTTCTCCCACGATCATGGTCTGACGCTCCCAGTCGTGTCACGCATGTTCAACCCTGTTGCTGCTGTCCCACTTTGCTTTCCCTTTTTGTTCACCAGCTGGATCCCTCCCTGGAGAGCTGTGCCTTCTGTGCAGCACAATCCCCCCAGTTCAAGCAGCTCTTGTCCATAGAAGCAGCAAAAGACTTCTTTCCACACAGGGTGTAGTTACTGCCGTATCTTGTTCTACTGCAGACTCACAAAGGTTGCTTCGCCCAAATCACTGAGGTTTCACTCCATAAGCTGTGTGGAAATGTAGCCTTGCCTAACTAGAGCCCCTAAGTCTCTGCTCAACTGTGACAAAGTCCGAGTAAAGCTCTCTTGGCACCCCACAGGCTCCTTCCTGGCTTGCCCAGATGTCCATCAGCCCTCTTGGTACTGCAGTTTTTATGTAGCATTTGCTCAAAATCCCCTCTAAAACCAAGTGTACAATTTATTCAGTAACTGATTAATGTAAAATTCATGCATATTTGTTTGACCAGGAATTGAGAACAGGTCTTTCCCTGGCCCATCCATTAAGTGTCCTAGCCAATAAACCATGAGATCCATCTGCCACATACACCTACTACACATCTGATTCCTGCACAGCACAAGGAGGTGCAGGAAGCATGGGATCCAAGCCTTTTGATCCATATCCAGTGTATTTTCAATGGATGTCAGGCACTAAACTGGGCTGACTCTTTTGAGACACCTCAGCCAAACCAGTAGTACTGGAAACAAAGAAGAGCAGAGTCTGGGTGTGCAGCTGATGTCCCATCCTGTACCATGAAACAAACTGAATCCCCGGCACACAGTCATCAGCTCCAGTGCTCTTCATTCCCAGTGGTGTTTCTCCTGTTACCATTACTGCCATTACTACTACTAATAATAACAAACCATCCTTAGAGAAAAGTGCTGCTGAGGGGCCTCTCAGATGTTTGGACACAGGTGTTTGCTGCTCCTGAAGAACCCAGTACACTTTTATCATCCATTGGTAAGGCACTGGAACAGGCTGACCAGAGAAGTTGTGGATGTGTCATCCCTGGAAGTGTTTAAGACCAGGCTGGATGGGGCTTTGAGCAACCTGGTCTTAATGGAAGGTGTCTCTGCCTGGGGCAGGGGGTTGGAACTGGACGATCTTTAAGGTCCCTCCAACCAAAATCATGCTTTGGGTCTATGATATAAATTCCATTGTGACTGCAGAGAGATCTCCTTCTGTCCTCTGCAAAAAGCTTACACAAAACCCCCCAAGTAGGGGAATAAGCCTCACCTAAGGAATGCGGCGTGGCAGATCTGTTTTGCTTTAATTAGCATCCTGATGTGATACCGGCTTGGCGTGCGGATCGCTGTTTGGTAACACACCGAGTCCTTGCTAGACTCCGTAAGGAACCTGGCAAACACAACACTTCCTTCCATTGTCTGTTGTTTTTCTTGGAGGCTGAATATTTTCATTGAAATGTCACTTACATACACAGCTCATGCTCGGCTGCTCTGAGAGTGCACTCAGGCGTTGGGCTTTCAAAAAACAAACTGAATTCAGCACTTAATCACAGCTTAGCACTCTGCTTACTTATTAGCAAAACACACAGTTGAAAGGCAAAATCACAAGCAGAGTAGTTCTGGTAGTAACAAAAACTTGTGCAGATTTTACCACCGGTGGGTACCTGCCTGTTTAAGCTGCCTCCCAAGGCATTGCAGGGTGAGAAGGTGGCAGGGCAGAGCTGATAAACAGCACGAACGGGACACTGGGACTTTGAGCCTGCAAACTTGTGGGCAGGGTTTTCCTCAGTGCGTGACTTGCACCCGGCAGGAAGGAGCCTCCGTCATCTCAGCTTTTCTGTGATGGAAATCATCTGAATAATTCAGCAGAGTTAAGAGACCAAGCTGGAAAAACTTCAGGGTTCGGGATTTAAGCTCAGCTTGGGCTGGGTTTTTTTGCAAAGGTAAGGAGAAGTACTTCAGGGTTGGGTCAAGCAGGGTATTCACCCTAAAAACTTGTTCTCTGCAGAGACACCAAAACCTCAAAAGATATCACACAGGGAAAATACTCTGTTTTCTTTGGAGAACCAGAACAGCAGCTGACAGGATATAAGTAAAGGAGTCCTGCCAAGGGGATCAGATCACAGGTGCCCCAAAGAGGTGGAACACTATATCAGACAGGCACTAGGGTTTTCACTCCTTTAACTAGATCCTAGTATTAATAGGAATTCTTCTGGATTTTTCAATAGTCTTGACTCTGCAAAAAATTGCAATGAAACTCAAAGGTGAGTCTTCAGCTTTGATCATTACTAACCTAGCTACACACTACCCTGGGCTGCTGCATATGTTTTGGAGGTGCACTTTAGACCCATTTTTAGCCTGTTCTCCAAAGGCAGTGAGGCAATGACTCTCCATCCCAACTTGCCAGCCCTTAGTAATTTCTGACCTACATAATTTAAGCAAATATGAATGGATAAAGGAGGACAAGGAAAATACTGTCTTAATCTATTTTTGACATGGTCCCATATCTTTTGGAGAAGCAACAGCCCCAGTTCCTGTGACTTTGACTAGTGTAGGTTACACAAATATCCTGGGGAAACCAAACTTTGCTGCTTCATGCTTCAATGCAGGTGAACAATAGAGATGAAGTCAGAGCTGAGCCTTGGGAATCTGCTTTTGATCTGCCCAGGCAGCAGAGTCAGAAACAGAGTCTGCAAATGGACCCACAAAACTCAGGAAGAAAAGAGGTTTAGATTGGATTATTAGGAAAAATTTCTTCACTGAAAGGGTTGTCAAGCAGAGGAACAGGCTGCACAGGGAAGTGGTGGAGTCACCATCTCTGGAGGTACTTAAAAGATGTGTAGATGTGGCACTTGGGGACATGGTTTAGTGGTGGGCTTGGCAGTGACAGGTTAATGGTTGGATTCGATGATCTTTGAGGCCTTTTCCAACCTAAATGAGTCTAAGATTCCATGTGTTTATGTAAATCCATTTTTATGCACAAGTTTCCGGCATGCAGAAAATGAATCATCAATACCCAAAGAGGCTGATTATGCTAATGAAACATTAATATCTGACATTACCAACCACACCAGATTATCGAGATCTTTCCCTATACTGAAGATCGTTTAGAAGATACAGTAGGGTAATTCTTACCAAATGGCACCAACAGCAACCAAAAATCCTGTAACTGCTCATTAACAGAGCTCACTATTACACCAAAATAGTTCAATAAAACTATTTCTGAAAGCAATTTGTTTCCCCCTGTCTTCTACAATATCCTCTGGGGAAGTCTCACCCAGCATCCAGAAGGAACGACACTTTCAGAGTTTCATTTTAGTTTTTGTCTTTGTTGCCTGTGTAGGTCTTAACAGTACTGTAGGAAATTCAAGCTTGGGAAGGAGCAGATATTTTCTTGGTTGGAAAGCACATCATCCTCATGGAAATACAAAAAATGTTCTGCAGTATCTTTCTATAGTGCCTGCAAAATTTTGGCAGAGTCATCACAGGAGAGGCAGTGATTATCCTACATTTGTGTTCTGCTTTGCAGCTGTACCAGTAACCACCTCACACCACAGCTGAACAATATTGCTGGGAGTGAAAGACAGCAAGGAGTTGTCCACAACCTTGCCAAACTTAGAGGCACTGGGTTGGAATATCTTTCATTTTGGGAAAGTAAAGAAAGAAAAAATAGCCCAGCCCAGCCCAGCCCAGCCCAGCCCAGCTCAGCCCTTTCTAAGGAACAGTATAACCCCTTGAGACAGCACATGAAATTCCAAGTTGTTGAATCCAGGAATCTCCAACCTGGACTTCTGGTCTACCTTGCACTAAGAGGACTCAGTTTGAACAGTTCTGTGATGGCTTGTATAAAATATATGTGAGAACAAGGTGGTGAAACCAAAGCCAGAGATCTTATTTCCCCATGAACATGCCAAGAAACACACAGGGCAGATTCACCAACAGCTACGTAACCCTGGGAAGAGCTCCCAGGGGGACTGGCAGGAACACATTAAGTGTCAAGTAGACATGGACAGCTGCCTCTTAACCTCCCTTCTTTCCAACTCCAGCACAGACACTGAGACACTTACTTGCCCATATCTTTGACGGAATAAATGAGGTGTGATATTTATCCTTCAAGTTGGCCTGCTAACAAGCATGGCTTTCATGTAAAAGTAGATGTACTCAAGGACAAACATAAACAGGGAGGCTTGATCTGCCTTCAAAAGCCTTCTCCCACAGAGGTGCTGTGAGATGCTCAGGGGCTGTAATGTGAATTTTCCACAACATAGCAAGGAGCGCTTGGAAAGCTGGTAATGAAAATGCTGTCCACACCACAAAATAATCCTTGGGAAGTATTAGCTAGAGTCCACTTAGCAAGCAATGACCCAAGGAGAAGGGCACATGGATTTGAGATTTTTTTGTGCTCATGATACTGATCTTTAGTGGCCCTGATTTTACTCCCTCTTTTTTGCAATTGAAATGCAGCTTTCTCAAAGCTGCTTGATCAGAACCCCTTCTGCTTCACAGAACCCAATCTTTAAATGTAGACAAAATTAGGAGAAGTTGTTTAGGAGAAATACACAAAAATGAGAAGCTGAAAAACCCACAAGGAATCTAATAATAATCAGGGCAGAAATGTAAACAAATAGATAAGATACTTCATGCTGTGCAGTGGTTCATAGCTATTGTATCAACAAGTTGGTGTTACCTTGGAAACAAGAGATTATCCATACATGCCTTCTCCCAAACAGGAATCCATGAAAGGAGGCATGCAGAATGGATTTTGAGCCTCCTGGACCTTGCAGTGTTGCCACCCAGTTCTCGATACCAACTGATCCCAAGCCCAACTGTTGATGAAAATTCAGAAGCAGTGCAGAGGTTGCACCATCCTTCATGTAACATCCACAGAGATGAATGACAGTGAGTACTTGGCCTTCTTGTCCTCTCCACCTTGGGATAACTCAGCCCTTTCCCAAAAAAGTGCGGAAAGATTATTCCCTGCATTGTTTAGTGCTCTTGGCCTATCTTGTAACACAAGGCACAGCTCTTTGTTAGGGCTGGGGACTGCTTGGAGCTTCCACCCCAAAAGCTGCTGATGAGCTCCTGCCTCTGGCTTCAGCTGGGCATCTCACCCCAGTGGGCATCAGGGAACCTGTGGCCCTCTGGAACAGCTAAATGCTTGGCCTTTGGAAAATTAATTGGCTGGGTTTACAAGTACAGCTATAACCGAAACGATAATTCCCAGTAAGTGTTGAATAGTGAGCAAGCAGAAATTTATACCAAGGTATACTCGGTGTCACCTCTGATTACAGAACTAAACTTCAGGTAACCCAAATATCTATAAAAGTGATGGTTACACTACATTAAACAAGCTAATAATAAGTAGGAATAATATCTATTTATTTTTTAAAGGGATTAAACAAAACTAAGGATTTGTAAATCAACTTATCACAAAATTGGTACTTCCCACAACCCAGCTGGTTTGTTGGAATTTGTACAGCACTAATGTTCCTGTGCAAGTCCTTCTGCAGCACTCAGGACTGAAATGCAGGGCTACAAAAACACACTAAAAATTTACAGGATACTATTCTCCCCACAATGCCAGCACAACAACTTCTGAGGACATCACCATGACTGGACCTTACCAATAGACAAGGGACCAGCATTTTTCCCCAGGGCTTCCCCTGAGGTATTTAACCCCAGAGCTGCCTCTATCAGATGCTCCAGGGTTCCCTACGGCACATCTGGCTCTTCTCAGCTGTAATTTACTCTGCTGCCCTGTCTGTCTGTTCTGCTCTTTTTTTGATGTGATCTCATGAAACCACTCTGGTTTGATTTGGGTTAGACTAGTCACAAAACAGTTTCATTCCCAATTTCACAACAACCCGGCACATTACAACTGGAGATTTGGTTTCGACCCCCCTTCAGGGATTTTGCAGTCTGTAGCACACAAGACAAATACCTCTCACATATCCCATCTTTTGGGTTAAAGAACAAACTCAGAACAAGAAGAGTTGGCAATTTTTTACACAAAAACTTCGTTAGGTTCAGTACTTACAACTGCATGACCAAATATAAATGGTTAGGGCTCTCATAGATGTCTTCCAGGGCAACTATATTTTCATGCTTGATCCTGAAAAAACCCAAGATAAGATAAGATGAAACAGTGATTTAAAATTTTTTTTCACATGATTGCAAAACATAAAGCTATTTTAAGCTACATTCTACTTGTCAGTGTTTTGTTCAATATCATAAACTTTTTCCAAGGACATGTAGTGATAGAACAAGGGATAAAGACTTTTAACTGAAAGAGAGTAGGTTTGGATTAGATATTTGGAAAAAATTCTTTACTGTGAGGGTGGTGAGGCACTGGGAGAAGTTGCCCAGGGAAGCTGCAGATGCCTCATCCCTGTAAGTGTTCAAGGCTGGATTGGACGGGGCTCTGAGCAACCTGATCTAATGGAAGGTGTCCCTGCCCAAGGCAGGGGGACTGGAACTAGATAATCTTCTGGGCCCTTTCAACAAAAGTAAACAGTCCGAAGTGCTTCACAGCCCTGAATACAGTCATTATTCAGAGAAATTTCTTTCAATCGTCTTTGAAGCCAAAATGTGTAAGGGTTACTCTAATCTGAGGCATTAGAGGTTTACAGTTCCTGTGTCAGATGAATGAGGATGGTTGGTTGGAGGCTGAATTCTCAGGACAGCATTGCTGCAGGGTGCAAGGGAGTGACAGAAGCAGGGTGGAGGCTGGCAGAGAGAAAGCAGAGATCTGACCCGATGCAGAAGCTGGCACAGGGAATCAGCAGCCTTGTGACAGCCCCATGATCCCTCCCACCAAATTTGTGCTGCTCTGATGTTAAGCCTGGTCTTGATGCCTGAATTTCCTTGCAGCATTATTAAGCACTGTGTGCAACAGCTCCAAGAATCTTCATGACTTTTCTACATCCTCACCATTCCCACCAAGCCCCTTGCCAAAACACTAGCTTTAAAGAGAAAAATCATCTCTGCAAGCACACATCTAATTAGCTACTTCAGCAATGCCTCTATGGGTTTGTTCCTTAAATGTTTACAAATAATTTGCAAAGGATATATTTAACTTGTGCAAACCCTTAAGAGACTACCCCAGTACAACCCCAGGGCAGAATATTAAGTATAGCAATTCCAGACAATAGTTTAAGAGCAAGAGAAAGATGGAAAATTCTAAGAAGAGGCCACTCATTAAGCAACAGATGGGTATGTTCAGAAGTAAAGTAAACATTAATTGTCAGCAAATGCAAAACTCTCCTCATGTTTCTAGGTTCAAGTAGCTTAATTAAGATGCTTAATCATGTGTCAGGACCTATCCTTTATGGTCACAAGTGTCCTAACACCTGTGTGATGATGTGGAGAGCAGAAGGTCCCTTGTGCCCAGCAGGATCTTTCCTGTAAGCATGGAGACTAATTCAATTTCCTCTGAATTCACTGGAAAGATTATGACTGACCTGAATTTGTGCCCATACTCAGTCATCAAAAGCTGTGTTCATGCAAGGACTTCCACACACAGGAAATTTAACATCAACAATAAGCAAACTCAAATATAATGCACTGTGGGATGTTAGAGCAACAAATACATGACTTGGCTCTTCATTCTATCCAAGTGGCTGGAAAATCCCGTGACACTTGAGCAAAATTTCCAGGTAGGCTGCATCCCGAATTAAATTCTTAGTACTTGCAACAGGAAACCAATACACTATCCATTTGGCTTTACACGGCAAATGTTTGGAAGCATTTGTTTTGTTGTGCAGGTCTAGTGCCTGGTCCCTGACAGGTTAGATACGGCAAGGGCAGGTTTGCCTTGTTTAGTTTAGTTGAAGGTATGTTAGAAATGACATTTCAGTAACTAGTAATTTTTAATGAAAATTATTATATTTATTTTTCCATTTTCCTTTATGCACCACGTACATTCACATGACCCTTTGTGTTCCTTCCACCATCAGGATGATGGCATTTTAACACAAACAATCTGCCATAACATTTAAAGCCCCAGTTTAGTCTGTGGTGCGGTTTTCACTAATGCTTTGCATTTCTGTTTTTGAGAACCTCGGAGGTTCCCCAAAGCAGCCTGAGCCCCTCTGGGACAGCTGCAGCAGCCCCTCACCATCACACACGTGGTAACCCACAGTGAACAGCCAGGGAGGCAGAGGCCACAAAGGAGCTTATCAGAGATGCAACCCTGAGCGCTGGGGCTGCCGCAAGACCCTCTCCCCTCCCTGATTTGCAAACCAAATGGGCACCGAGCCCTGTGCTCTCGGAGGGAGGGCGGATAAACCTGCTCAGTGATACAGAGAAGGCGGGAGAAAAGGTTGAGTCCCACCCCAGCGGGGTCCTCTGTGTTAAACGCATCTGCCCCCCTCTGAAATGAGATGCAGGACGTGAGCATGTGGGAAGACAGCAAATACGAAGTGTAATCTGGGAGAAGACAGCTGAAGAAGCTGAATCACGCCCAAAGGACACAAAGAGTAATGCCTCACAGGGATGATGGCATTTGGAGCGTGACGTCCCTTTGGGAGGTGATGTCTGTGCCTACCAGTCACCCCAGATGCTGGTGGCTGCTGCACTCCAGGGGCGTGATGAGAAGGGGAGGAGGCATTTTTCTCCCCTTTCTCTCAGCCTGCTCAAGACCAGCAAGGCCTCAACCGTGGTGTTGTGCAGTGTTTAATATCCCTGGTGAAGTGCACATCGCACACCTGCAAATGAAGCAGCTTGTCCTGCACAGCATTTCCCTACTCAGAGGAATTCTCAAATGACAATCTATTAAAAGGAAAATGGAATTCAAAATTTAAAAATCAGCAACATGGAGATTACTTGGGGTGAAGTCCACAGTTTAGACAAATGTGGGGGTTGTGTTGCTGGAGCTGGACCAGACCAGGCGTGGGCTTCCCAGCAGAGGTCACTGCCGCCAGCAGCAGCTCCTCTGCCACTCCAGAAATTCACACAGAAATTCATGTGCTGCTTTCTTCCCTTTAAAGCATGAGCAAGCAATCACTTACAGCCTTTATACACAATAATTAATACCTCGAGGATGAACAATGTTTATTTCAATAATACGCTGGGGTTTGGGCAAGCGGGTGTGACATCATCACAGCGTTTTGTTGGTACCACAAAGTCCAGTGGGGATGGAGCAATCTGTCCCACTCCTGTGCAAGCAGATCAGCAGTGCCAGACATGCGAGTAACAGGCAGACGCTCACTTCTGGTTTGCAGAGATGCTTGGGTACAGCGAGAGCCAAGGAAAGCTTGTGAAGTGGCAGCTACTTGCTGGTTGCGGATCAGGAGGGATTTGGGGATGGGTTAATTAACTCCACTTTTATCCCCCTCTAGAGCATCAAGTGAGTCTCAAAGGTTCAGAGGATTCATTCTGCTAAGCCTCCAAATGCCTGCACGCAGCCCTGCAGAAATACTGGACTGTCTGATCTCCTCAAGACCTGACAGGATCTATTATTTTAAAAGGTGCTGCTCTCACTTTACAGAAGGGGAAGCATTGTGCAGAAAAACTACATGTTTTTCTGTAATCACAAGAGAGAATGGAGCAGAGAGGCCCAAGATTCCTCAATCCCGGAGTAATATCTTAATCAGTGGGCCATATTATTTCAATTCCTTCTCTTTCCCATCTCAGTGGCAGAATCTTAACCCCGATTCTCTGCAGCCCTTTTCTTCCTTCTGTCCTCACTCTCCAGACCCCTCCCTTCTCAACATGTGGCTCCCACACCGCAATAGATAAATCTGCCTGATTAACTCTGCACAAAGCAACTCATTGATGCTTTTGGGGTACTTGATGGTGCAATATTATGACTGTAGCAGAGAGGACATGGACATGAACTGGGGTGACAGCAGTTCCCATTACTTGTTTCCAAAAAAGAAAAAAAGCCCTGAAAGTGAACATCAAAGCATGGACTTGCTTAAAGCAAATTAGATCTGATTACGCAAATTGATATGAACTAAGGAAAAGTGCCCTTACCACCCTTTCAACCTCCCTTTCATCTCATTTGGTATTTTTCCTGATGCTCCCCCTCCGTCCTCGCAAACCCCATGTGCTGCTTGCATCTCCCACATCCTGATGTGTCCCCAGAATTCCTCCATCCGTGGCACAAAGGGCAGGTGCCACCTCCAGCCACCACTGCTTTGTTCAATTCAGGAATATTCTGAGGCCATTAGACAGAATGAAGATGTCTAGAAATAAAAATACAAATAAAGAGAGGCTAATTCTTTTCTAGACTCAGGACTTTTCACCCTACAAGGCTCATGAGATGCTGCAATCCATGGGAAAAAGAAGAGGAAAATAAATCTAGGAGTGAGAATCAGGGAAATTGAAGTGCACAAAGAAAACATGAAGAGGGATTAACCCTGGTAAGAAACTATGAAACGTTTAGTATAAGAAAGAAACTATGAAACTATGAAAAGGAAGGATGGATTCCCCCTGTTCAGAGCAGCCCTGGGTTGGATGCTGTGTCTCAGGCAGACACAAACCTCGGCGCTTGATGCAACCATGCAAAATTATCAAGCTTCCCCTCCAGACTTTCAGTCTATGATGCTGCCATGTGCTCTTACAAAGGTGTCAGTGACACAAATGAATGAAGGCAATGTTGCACTTGAGCAGTACTTTAACACGTGGCCAGCCAAGATTTAAAGGAGCAAACTGAACTGGGCAACAAAGGACTTCAAGTGAGTTTTCTGGGCATGGCAGCTGTGCAAACAAGGGCTAACGAAAGAATGTTTGATCTGCAGCAGAGCCCCAAGCACAGACTGGCCCCCTTTGCTCGCTGTGGAGTCATTGCATCGATAGGGAAATTGTCGTTTTTCCCAGACTGCTACCGCTGAAACAGAAATATCTGCCTCCAAAGGGGCTGAAACACATCCCTGAACCAAGAGCTGACTTGACCAGGAGTGGTATTTGGCCCTGCATGGCAGTTCCTATCACGCCACATGGGCTGTGCTGCAGCGCTGGAGGGGTGATGAGTACATGGCATGGCACCCCAGTGATGCTAAAATCCTCCCTTGCCCCTGGCTGACACAGAGACATCATGTCCTACTCACTGCCACCAGACGTGCACAAGGCCCCATAGGGCCAGATCTAGCTCTAATGGACAATACTCGCTTCAACGTTTGCAAAAAAAAAAATCTGAAAATCACTGTATTCCATGGGCTTTGGCTGGAAATTGCTTTTAAGAAGCAAGGAATTAAAATCTGAAAGTTGATGTACAGTAAGGGAAACTAAATCCTTTAATGACTGAGCTTTCTGTACATCTCTGCTGGCTCCTGACCATCCCAGAGGCCAAAGAGCTGGCATTAAACCTGCTGCGTGCTGCCGTGATCATTAATTAGAGGGACTGTACTCTGCACTGACAAAAGCAGAGAACCCAGATTTTGCTGTTGCTTTAGCTGCTGATCTGCCAGGAGAGCATGTGAAACACCCAGCGACAATCCACGACTGAATCACATTAACATCAATCATATTTAACACTGAAAACCAAGATCAGTGAGAAGAATACTGTACAAAACCCTTGGGCAAACACGAGAGCTGCTGAAGTAGGGCAGGTTCCCCCCACAACAACTCTTTCCAAGTCAGTGTTACATTTTCAAGATGTGACATTTAATGCTGCACCTCCACAAGCAGCACATGTCACAGGTAAAATGCCACAAGAAAGCACAAATAATTTTGCGAAAGCCAGAACTCACAAAGCCTGAGTCTGTAAGGATTCGTGGCTTTCAGTAACCAAATGTCTTTGAGAATCAATGTTCCATTATTCCCACATGTACCCTGGAAAGAGTTTTGCCAGCAGCATGAGGGTGATGAATTCACCAGTTGGCCAAGGGAAGTGTTTAAATGACAGTTTCTGCTCTGGAGGACACTGCAAACTTACCTCTGCTCAGCTGTCTTATTTGTTTGAAATGAGTCAATAATTTCAACAGATAGTAGGATAGTCTCACACATGTTCACAGGGAGTGATCAGATCAGATTGCTTTCCACTTGAAAGAAAACTACCAAAACATCTTCATGATGGCTCAGAATAATGTGAGGATGCATGGGATCAAGCCAGCCTGATCTCAAGGAGAAACCATGGCAATTCTGCTAAGAGGGGAACGGGGCAGAGTGAGATGGTATGGAGAAGGAAACTGGTGGCTGTCCTGGAACTGGCTGTCTGGCTGCATCAGAGCTCTGCCCACCATTCCTGCTCCCAAAAAACCTTCCAGTACTGATGCTGTGTGTGGGACTTGCACTGCCTTAACTCAATGCCATTCCTGTAATGAGGGGCCCAAAACTGACCCCAGGATTGGAGGTGCAGCCTCACCAGTGCTGAATACAGAGGGACAGCCACTGCCCTGCTCCTGCTGGCCACACTGTTGCTGATGTTTGGGATATGAAAGGGAGGGAGGAGAGTGTGGTGCCTCACATCATACATGTCCTGTTTATTTTCAAGGGTCCAAATTGTAAGAGGCTACCAGATTGATGTCACCAAGTCAACCACCTTCCCCTGAAATGGGCACCCTGGAGACTTTAGAAGAAAGGTGGAAGGTTTAATGACCCTGACATTAATTTCTACTGCTTCACGTTGCCCACAGTGTCCTCCCACCGCAGCTAACAAGAATGTGGTCCAGCAGTGGTGACAGCTTCTGTGGCTGCACAGAGGGCTTTGGTCCCCACCATCTCAGGGCAGCAGTCTCCCTCTAACTCACAAATACACATGCAAATAATGTGAAACTTAAAGAAGCCTCGGCTCAGACACAGAGCAGAGATGTGAACAAAACCAGGCAGATCTCAGCTGCTCAGCAAACGTGGCTCTACAGAGTCTGAAAGCCATAACATCTGTTTTTTCTCTCCTACTACACTTAGACTGCTGGCATTTTTTGAAGTTATATCCTTAATTTGCCTATTGCAAAGAGCTGGAGGGCGTTTACTGGATTCAGTACTGAAAATTCCCTTGAATTGAAAATAAAAGAGAGCTCATTTTTATGAGCTGAAACACAGAAATAGTGCTATGTCCCCATGCGAGACGGTGTTTTTTTACCTCCTCTGAACTCCTACCACCATGATACCTTTTGTTCCCACCTACATTACACATCTTGCCTTGCTTGATCTAATGACTGGGCAAGGGAGAGCTAATTCCAGCTCAAAGCCAGATGGTTCAGTGCCCATATGCTGACTGCCTGGCCAAGTTAGTTAAATCTCTGTGGCTGGAAGGACAAGGAGTTGAACTTTGTGTTCACATGGGGGCCTCAAAACACAGACTGCTCACAACACAGGAAGGGAATCATTGTCTTCACTAATACTTTTAAGATCTCTATGCTTCTGTCAGGTTAATTTGGTCTGCTTTGGAAAACCAGCTAGAAGAGAAAGACCCTGGATGCCCTAGAAGATGGTACACAAAGGTAAACATGGAAAGATGAGCCACTTCATAACCTTCCCTCAGCTGTGACTGAAGAGGAGACTGTGACAAAAAGCTCCAGTCTTGGTAGCAAGCAGCAAGTGGCTCAGAGCAGGTGTCTGGAGGAAGTAGGAACAGTCAAAATTCAGGAGAGGGATGCCCACCGAAGACCTACTTCTATTAGCCTTAGAAGATGGTGATTTTAAAATAAGCATGGCTTCCAGTTTAGTTTTTTCACGATTTAACACTTGAATTAGGCATGTCATTTTCTGTATGCAAAGCAATGGGCCAGGATGGGATTTGTCCTGATCCAGTGTCCTAGCGGGATGCTGAGTGATTCTGCTGTCAGTGCAGCTGCCTTTTCTGGGACGCACATGGAGGAGAAAGGACAAAGAAGTGTCAGGACACTTTGTCTCATGATTACTGACCCCTCTTCATTTCATTTTCCAGATCCTACCCATCACCTCTATAAACTCCCGTTACTCAGCAGTGAAGAGCCAGAAATATTTCCATCCATTTCAATGGCCTTTCTTCCCTAGCACTGCATGTCTTCTATGGCAAATCCCAGCCTTATGTACCACATGCATAAAATGTTCTCGTGAGATTTCACGGTGATAAAGTCAAGCTGGAGACATTCTACAGCTGGAAACCTGAGCTGTGGAGTTAATCACCTGTAGCACTAACTGGCTGTGACAAACCCTACCCACACAGACCTTGCAATTTCTGATCCCTGCCCTACCTCATGTTATACTTCTAAGTGAGATCACAACAGAGCTCAGACAAAAGCCGAATGTTTCCAGGACACATTCATGGGTTTTTGCCAGGCACCTGTGGAACTTTATAATCCCCCCCAAACATAACAAATTAATATCGGTACTTTGAGAATAATCATGAGTGATTCCTGGATCACACACCTGGAGTTAGGTGCTGACCTTGTGCTCACTTGTCTCAAGAACTTTCAGGTGAATGCTGCTCAGCAGCCATTCAAGGGAAAGAAATTCAAGCTCTGGGTCTTTTATTACTAAAACTTGCAACTCTAGTGGGAAGACTAGGTCCAAATAACCTTCTGGAATGCTTGTATTCCTGCAGCAGCTCTGGCGGCCCATTCAAGAACAGGAATATCACCAAGTCAGTGCCATTTCAGGAATATCCCTGACTTCCACAAGAAGCAGACCAAACCATGAAAATGACGGTTCCCAGTCAGCGGATCCCAACTGGCAGCAATCAAAAAGGCTTGCAGAGCTTGACCAAAAACCTCCAGGGCCGTTTAATGTGAAACACATCAAAACAAATATTAATGATGAATTAATCATTAAAGGTGAAAAAGATAAAAGCAGTATCTGGAAGGATTTATCTCAGACAAAACCAGTGTACCATCCTTTAGTGTTTGGCAGCAGCCTTGTTTTTGCAGTGTGGAGGACTGTGGATTTACATGTGCAGCCAGTAATTAGGGCTGATTCCCACTCCCTCGCCTGGGATGGGAGACTGAGGAGCCACATGCAGTTAAAGGTGGTGAGCAGCTCCTGGGCTGAGGGGGGTTGCTCTGGAGGTGTTTCAAGAACATAAAAGCAGGCTCTGTTGGCAAAACCCCTGAAAAACAGGAAGACCGACACTCTCAGAAGGGTGATCTGGCTGCACTCAGAGCAACTATCCTTGTACACTGCCTCACAAAAGGAGGAGATCTTACTAGTTTCCAGTGAATGAAGAGCTGAATAACTGGTGTAACACTCTGTGTGGCCTCCTGGCTCTCAGATGAGTGCAGTGTGTACACATACACTCAGTTCTATCTGAAACCTGGCAACAGACACTGCACCTCTGAAAAGAAAGCCCTGCCATGCATGAAATACCCATTTGACAGACGCAGACACAGGGGTGGTGCTGTCTACTATTATCTCCTTCACTGGTTTGAATGCATATTAATGAAGGGTGAATGGTGTAACACCCATGCACCTGCATAGGTATGTTACATAGGAACAAGTAAAAATGCCTATTCAGACAAGTACAGAGTTGAAAGATATAACAAAACCAGGTATTTCATTCCACCATATGGGGAACAAATGTAGCTGTCACCCAGATGTGACAGAGCTGGGACTCCTGGCTGTGACTTTTACAGCATCTTTATCTACTGGGTTACACTAAAAGCTAATGCACAGGGGTGAGGTGGAGCTGAACTGCTGATGATAAGGACAAGTAACAGCACAAACGCAGAGATGGTTTACGTACTCAGAAAACACTAATGTAACCAAAAAGACACTTTGCCTCACAGTAGGAAGCAGGGCTATGCTCTACAGTCACATCCAAAGAGGTTTATGCCTCAAAACCACATTTTCTCCACAAGAGAAACAGAAAAGAAAATGGGCAACCAAGCACAAATGACATCCTGAACATAAATTTCTTGTCCCCAAATGAAGCTGAGTTGTCCTCAGCATGCTCAGCTCTGCCAGTTGTTGCTGGGCAGCTGAGAAAATCACAAGCTTTGATTGAGTCTCATCAGACTGGGTGTGCATGTGACAATTAAAGCAGATTACAGTTCCTCTGTGCCATGCCAGCGGCCAACAGTGTCACACTTGCCCGGCTGCAGGTGGCCCAGCTCCTACAGTGAGGAACAGCAAATGCCCTCCAAAATGGGTTGGAGACCCTTTGTGTGCAGAGGGTACAATAATAACCACTTTTCTTCTCCTAGAAGGTGTGGGTTTGATCAGGTCTCGATTTATTTGTGTCACTGGGGCCACTGTGCATCAGCTGTGCTTGCCTGCACCCTGCCCTCCTGGTTGGCTCAGGGCCACATGCCCAGGGAGCAGGGAAGCCTGGCAGACTGGGATGCTGGAGCACAGCTCTCCCGGGGCTCCTGGGCAATCCTTAGCTGGCATCCAGGCAGCGGCTCTGACTCAAGTACTCGATCTGCCGGGACAAGCCACATGACAAACTCATCAGCAGCAACCTGTCAGAAAACCCCCTCCTTCCCACCAGGCTACTGGGAAGCTAGTTTATTTTATTTACTGAGACAGAAGGATAAGTAAGAGACTAGGCAGGTTTCCACATTTCATCATCACTGTATTAGGACACTCCTACACAGAAGATTGCTCCCCCAGTTGCCTGTGGGAAGTGCCAATAGCCCTCGGGTGAGTCACAGGCACCCTGTACCACAGAAGAGTAAGTGGGAAAGCTCTGCACAGCGGGGGACTGATCTCAGAGGACAGACCGTGCCACCCCACGTTCATTATGGGTTACTGTCCTCAATCACAGAGCGTAGAACACCAAACTCAAAGGCAGTTCCACTTCTCCTGACACTGTGAAAGCAGTGGGACTCCTGGAAGTCCCGGCACTGCTCCACTGCACAGCTGGGAAATGACAGAGGAGAACAAGGCTCTAGCCCTCCATAACTGAACCTTCAAAGCCAAAGTGAAAGCTACTGATGTTCAAGCCTGGTTTATTTTCAATCTTCACAGATACTAGGGACAAAAATATGTCTTCTACTTCCACTGCTATTGCGTTTGCTTTGCATGTGGTCTTCAGGAAAGAAGCAGAGGGAGAGAACAGGAAAAAAACCTCCCATCAATGGGCAGAATTAATCATGGAACAATTCAGCTGGGCCAAATGTTAGATTCTTTAATCAGGTGAGACTGCCGAGGTTCTCACTTGGCTGGATTCACGTCTTGGCAGCATCACTGTAGAGTCCAAAGTAGACTTGAACTCAGTACACCAAGTGGTAGAAAAGTAATTTAACCAGAACAATATAATTAGCAGAAATCCTTGTTAATAAGCATGCATTTTGCTTGTGTATAACAGCTAATTGGTTTTTAACCAGGTGTGAATAAGTTTGAGAAGCTTAATCTCCCCAGTTTTACAAAGGATATCATAAAGGCAGTCTAATTAAAAATTAAATAGTGAAGTTCATTTATACCTGCTACATGTATCAGTGTGGAGCATAGAGACCCTATGTATAGGTTTCTGTTTTTAGGAGAGAGAAACCCGGATTCACAAACGCCTCCAGAGTGCCTTTGGAGAGGTAACAGAGGAGTTTAAACAAGAAGCCAGCTCTATACTTGCAGCCACTTGTCCAGAAAAGAGGACTTTAAGCTGCAGTTCCCTCCTTTCTTATGGCATGGAAGTATGATTTTTAAAAACACCCACTTAGTAGCCAAGGACCAGACTTCCAAAGATTATTAAGTACCATGTGATGCAAGTAACTTCCTACAGCAACTAAGCATCAAAGTGCTTTCAAAATTCCTCCTGTGTAACTTCAGATGGCTAAATATAACAAAAATTTTTTAAAAAGATTTTTAAGGGTGATATAGGCACTGAAGGGCTGAAAGACTGGAATCTTTCCATGGTTTTAAATCCCTAATAACCACTGCAGAAAGAATTTATGTATTTTAAATATGGCACTGTGGCACTGTCCTGCAGCAGAGCACAGAGGTTAACAACACCGATATTTCAGACAGCAACAAGCACAACATTAATGTCATAAGCAGCAATTAGTGTTAAAAGACAGCAAATCCTTCACGTAAAATAAATGCATGTCTAGCTGTGGGAATAGTAGGGCTAAAGATTGCAATGACATGTGGTTATTTTTCCATTATTCTAGCTAGGTTTCACCACTGCCCACTGACTTTTTGCAAGTCATGATGCAGAAGAAATGGGAATAAAAATACTTTGAAAGCAAGAATTAATAAATGTACTTCAAATGACAATGATAGCAAATTTCTCTTTGTCAATTCCTTGTTTTCATTCATGTTATTAAGAAGAAATCAGTATGAAAAAGTGGGTTGTTTCGTGGCATTAAAGAAAATGTTTTCTAACCAACTGGCTTATAAACTGCAGTTCTATAGATTTCTAATATTTTATGCAGCCAAGTCACACATACAAGTCACACGTGGTGACTCATTTTCTCCTAAGCAATACATCTAATTAATTCAAGGTATTTAGAATGAAAGGTAGCAATTAGATGAAGACTAAAATAAATGGTACTAAATGCAGCCTTAGTGACGATGGACCCAGGGCATTCTGGTAACATCCCCTTCTCTCCTCTGCTAAAAGTTGTGTTGCTCCCCATGAATACAGCTGAATTAATAAATGAAAGCTGTATCCTGCTTAAAGAGCATCTGCCAATAAAGCTTGTCAGGATGATGCTGAAGGACCCCTTGGACAACAAATACATCTTGTTTCTCAATTTTGAGCTGGGTGGAGCATGTGTGTGGGGAGAAGGCATTCTCCAGCTCAGCCTTTGAGGCAACTCAATGCCTGGCTTCTCCCAGAAAAAAAAAGGAGTTACAAAGCAAGGGGTGTGATTTTATAGCACTCACTCCTGCCTGTTGTCTGCTTAATTGGAGTGATGCATTCATTTATGATACATCATGAAACAGTCATCCGCCCTTTCTCTTTTTTTATCATTACCTCAGCTTTATGTGGCCTCAATAAATCCAAAGTCTTGTCACAAATTGCAAGTGTATCAGTGCTTCATAGATGCTGAGCACAACAAGCAGAAACTGCTGGGGAAGTAGCTGGTGATGTGATTAGCATCACAAACTGATGAGGTTAGAAGTTCATTTCTAGATGAATTTACACAGTCTCATGGGTCTTTTCATCTGAGATCTGGTGATCTCGCAAGAGCTGGATTTGGAATAAAATTTACAGAATGTCTCAATTCTGAATGCAACACAAATGCAGGCACAGATGTTCCTATACAATTCCTAATTTGTGCTTTAGCTTAAAACCTAGAATTGCACAGGTCCTTATCAATTATGTGTTTTCTCATGTGTCACACTCTCCTGCACAGGGCCCCTTGAAGTTCAAATCCACACTGCATCAGAGTACGAACCTGACAAGCATCCTGTTCTACTCTTTTTGCCCTGTTTTATTGCTCTATCCATCTAGTTATACTTCAACTCGTGAATTACTGCATTATCAAGTTACTCTGTGTTCTGGTGGGATTTTAAAATAACAACATATTTGATGCAAATAATTATTTCCTCCAGCCAGGAGGGCATTTGTGTGCTCTCAATAGGACGGTAAGAGGGAGGAAGCTACCTGCTGAGTTAATGCTGTGGCTCTGAGTTTCCATTAACCTTCTAACTTCAGCCATTTTTCATTATGAAATCATGAACTTCAGACCAAGCACACAGAAAAATGTACATTTCTTCCCACTCACATCGCTCTGAAGTATGACTGGGAACACTATTTTCACACTTTAAAAAAATCCACCTTTGACCTAGGACTGAAATCCAAAGTTTGCAAAGCCAATGGAATTTGTTTAAGAAGTTTTGAGGATTTCAAAGGGAGATGGAGTTAGCACGGAAACATGCTCAGGCTGCAGGCTGGCAGCAGCTACCAGAAAATACTGTGAAAAATACTTTGGAAATGTTTAGGGGAAAACAAACATGAATCCATATGCGCAAAATACATTTGGGCTTCCATGTGTGGCTTCACGCCAACTAATGGGTACACTGAGAGGCCCAAACTTACTGCCAAGAAACCAGCCAGAAACCTCCAGAGACACCAGACACCAAAGAATCCATGAGCTTGAGCTCTGACACCTTATTTATCTTTCTGAAACGTATAACCACGTGGAACCAGTCAGTAGGAAGGGGCAGGAAAGTGTCAGTTCTTACTCCAAGGACACACACTTGCAGATATTTAGAGGATAAGATAACCAAACCTTGTGTCTTTATTCACACCTGAGCTGGTCCACACCATGCTGGTGTCAGACCTCTGAACTGGTTCTGGCAACACCACAATGAACGAGTCAAGCAGACTCCCCAAGGGGCAGACAGGTTTTAGTGACCTGAAGCCAGGCCTATAATACCAGTGAAGTCACACTGTCAAAATCCAATTTACAAAATCTGCTGAGCAGTTAATATTGCGTCAGTCATGCATGTGCTCAGTTCAGACACAATTCACTGTTATAATTTTGATTAATAAACTGTTGAACAATGCTTTGCAAACCCCATACCAGATACAGGTGGGGCAGGTGAGCCTCTGTTTCTAACATGTCATTTTGCTTTTGACAGACATAAATACACTTCTGAGTAGATAATCAGAGTTGTCAAATCTCATACTACTTAATCACACAGCGTGAACAGTAAAAACACTTAATCTCACATTAGTCTAATTGTTACTCAGTGTCTCCTGTTTTGTCTGCATTTCTGGTTTTGTTTTTATGTCTTATCTTCTCCTCTGCTTTCAGCTGCTTCCCCCCTCCATTCACTTACTCTTTGTCAGAAGCCCACCTGAAGGTGGAGAGCTCTTTTCCTCCCTGTGGCAGCTGTCTCACATACACAAGTCATCTCTGTGGCTGCTCTTTGCACCAGCCATGCCATGTGGTGACAGCAGGTCACAGTTTCCAAAGACCTGTGTTTCCGTTTGGGCTGCCTGGGAGACCGTGCTCAGGGGAGCAGTCAGGAATAAAATACAGAGAAGGGAAGAGTCACAAACATGGCATTTCAGTTACTGCAATCTCCTCCTCTCTGGCCATTTTCATTCACTCACACTGCAGCAAAGCACCTTTCCTAGTCCACGTTTTTGACTGGGCACATCTCTGCACCATTCACTGCCTAGTCCCTGTGATGTGACACATTCATTTGTGTTTTTAAGGACCTTCTTAGCCTATTCCCATCTTATCTATTGCTCCTCCTGCCCCTTGAATCCTGCGCTCCTGGTGTCACTGTCACTAGGAAGGGGTGAAAACATCTAAGACCAGGAGGCAAAGCCACCCAGGAGATGGGACTTGTGAGCTGCCAGGAGTCTCACCAGGAAGGGAGTGCACAACTGAAGAGGTGCCCCCCGTGGGGGAGATGGGCACAGGTGGGCGCTTGGCGCGGCACGGGGTTTCCCTCTCCCTGTTCCCTTGGTCATGTGTACCCCAAAATCCTGTCCCCTATTGGTCACTTTGAATGTAGCCCGCGGGACTCCTGTACTTAGGGCGGTGTCCACGGGTCTATCAGGAGTTGTTCTAGGGTTGTCCTTGGGAGCAGTCGTGGTGGGAGTCCATGCCGGGCTCCAGCCGTGTGCGGCCAGGGGGAATAAAATCTGAAAACATCTATCAAATATCATCGCCTTGATTCTTCCATGGGCCAAAACTGTCTCCCATGGAGGTTTGCAGACAACCCCACTGCAACACACAACCGCAAGCAGGAAGCCCCTCTCAGCTGGATACCCACCTCCAGCAAGTACAGCCGGGCTCCTGGATGAGCAGAGGCTGCTGATGGACTGCCTAGAGGTAGATCTCTGAGCTCCAGCGAGGGACAGGAGCTCCGGCACAGCCTTTGCCTATTTCTGTGCATATCTCCATCCAACGTTTTGCCTTTTTGGAGAGCTGCTCTCAGGCTCCCAGCTCCCTCTGCAGATCATTTCCTCAGGCCTTGGAACACATGAAGGCAATCTGCATCCTAACCTGGCTCTCAGGGTTTCCTTTTCCTTCCAAATAACAATTCTACAATTCGAAGGTGGGACTTGGCCAAAGAGCTCTGCAGATAAACAACTTCCATCTCTTTTTTTGCCAAAATAACTGTCCTCTTGGGAGGAAGAGCACAGATGCCTAATGGCCCAAAGGAACACAACTTTCAGTTGATTTAAGTAGAAGTGGCCCTCAAAAGTGGAAAAATTCACCCAGGGAGGGGACTTCAGCCTGGAAAGGAACTGAGACCTCTCTCAGCACCCACTGAGAGGGATATGCCAGCTGGGAACAGGACCTAAGCAGAGCAACCTGAGGATGTGCTGACCCAGCAGACCAAGAACACAGCTCCTTTTGAAAACTTCCCCATCCTTGCAGAAACCCCGAGGAAGGAATCTGCCTTGTAAAATAACTCTGTCAGCTGCCTCTCAGGATGAATCCACTCGCTGTGTAAGATTCTTCCTAGTTCTAGAATTCACCCATGTACGTGTCTGCTGAGGATGTCAACTATGGAAAACATTTCTAAAGATGGTCAGAAAAAGCTAGAACATAACTCTTCATCAAATAGTGCTAATCTCTTCCAAGACTAAAACATCTCCTTGCTTACCCAGGTTGCCCACAAAAAATAAAAAATAAAAAGAACTTTCAAACAGAGAAATCTAAAATTAGGTACCAAACTTCAAGCAGGTATGTGTATGACCTGTGTTTTATAACCCCAAAAGCAAAGTGATTAAAACCTCTGCTGAATTTTCCAGAAACTGGCAATTCCTCATCCAGCAGGTGCATTACTCAGACATTGTGGTGATGGTTTGCAGTATGAAACAAGACAGATATGTGCACACCCTCTCTGTTCACTGCAACCCCTTGACTACATTAATCCTCCATTCCAAACAGGATTTACTTTTCATCATTTTATAAACAGACTGAGTGGTGTTGGGAATGAAATGTCCATCCACAGCAGGGAGTGAGGCCAGCAGCTGAAATCAAGAGGCCATTTTACTCACTGAGCTTCAAATCATGATCCAGAATTGATGAAGAAGGGTCTATTTCCCTGTCCCTCAGCACGACCATCTGCTCCCGTTTCAAGAAATCTCACCCACAGCCCGACTTTTTTAGTGAAATACTCATGGATTTCTAACACAGAAACCTGTGATGTCCAGATGAATGCCCTTGAAATGGGGCTGTTACATATTTTTCAATATCAATTCATTTTTTAAGACTAAAGGATATTTTAAATAATTTCTAAGGATTCAGTATGATTAAGTACGCTATTTGATAAAGAGGATCCCTGCCATATGTAGTGCCAATGGTGATACCATCTTTCTTCATCCAATGAAAAATCAAGTGATATCCTTCTCTGTAGGGATCCATGGCTCACATAAACCTGCTAAGATGGTACAACACCTATTTTAAGGCATTTTTACAGAAAACATGCCTTTACTTCTCACAATCACAGGCTTCCAGATGCTCTGGTTGATCCACATAAAAAACCCTCAGAATCCCACTGGCACTGTTTGCAAGCTACTCACTCTAATAGCTGATTACATCCAGTTAGATTTTATTTCAGAAACAACCTTGTTGAAGTAAAAAAATTATGCAAATGTAAAATCAATGCAACTAGGAAGAGATTTAGAGCCTGATTCTCCAAACAAAGTATTCTATCAGATAATTTAAGAGGAAGGTGATACAGTACTTCCTTGTGGTAGCATTTATTATTTGTTTACCTAAAGGCCAGCAAAAATCATAAAAAATATGTTGTCTCAGTGACTATAAAGGCAGATTTCAGGCCTGGGAACCTGCTCCATTTTAGAAGAAATAAATTCATGTCAACAACCAGCACACTTTGCCAAACACTTCTACTTCTCCCACCTCTCTCTGGGTTGAAGGCTGTTGGCTAAACCCTCTTGCCCCGTAACTCCAGTGTGTAGATTCCTTGTTTTCCTGATACATTCACAAAAATGGTCTTCCACTTCTGGCACCTCTCATTTTATTTCCTGTGGACAGTGACTGTAGGAAACACTCCTTATTTCACAACAGGTCTGTGACAAGCAAGAGAACAGGCTGAAGCCTGGAGCCCACCCAGCTTGAAATCCTTCCTCCCAGCACCTACCTCTGATGGAGATTTTTTGACAGCACCATTCCCCAACTATCCGGTTCTCTCTCCAAAGCCAGGGTTACCAGATCTGTAGCAGCCCCCTTGGTTCTCATTTTAATTTTGAGAAATCTTAGCTTTGCTAATCTACTACGAGCTGAGAAAATGTGTAATTCTCCACTAAGAGCCCCCTCCACTCCCCGTTTATTCGAGGACATTTTCTCCCATAGTGCCTTATCTTTGCCATTGTTTCATGGTCTAATTACTTCCCTTCTGAGAACTTAATTTAATTTATCTCCTTGGAGTCAGGCAGGATCATATCAAATATGTAAACTCAGCTGGGCATGATATTCATACAAACAACGGCTCTGCCTGTACACAATTCCTGCCCTATCACAAGCAATCCCACTTAGAAAAGGGAACAAGCATTTGTGAAAGTCACCATTTATTGCCATTATTGCAGCAACCTCGTACTGTGCAAACTCAAGCTACTGCTAGCCAAAGCACGTTACAGTTTCCTCTGAGGAAACTAAAATATTTTCAGATGAAGAATAAATAATCAACTTGGAAGAGTCTGAAAAAAGAAGCTTCTGACTGAATTCTAATGGAAAGAAATTGTTTAAACAAGTGTTTCTTTTCTGAAATGTTAACAGGTTTCTGGTGGTGAACTGTACTGATCCATACAGTGCAGTACAGCCAAAAATGGCCTTTTCCCCCACCTTCTCTGCTCTTTATATTCCTGTGCTCTTTGCTGAGTGTCTGTCTAGGTTGGTACCTCAAGTGTTGATACATTTGGCCCATTCCCGGACATGCTGCCAGGATGTCGTGGCTGCAGTCAGTGGGAACATTCCACATGTTTTGTTGAAACATGGAAGAACAAATCAGATGACATGGACTTAAGATGAAATCTTTATTCTCTCTCTGTTACTAATACGGACGGTGGAGATCTTGATTGCTGGGCTGTTGTCTAATGGTTGTTTTCTCCAGGCATGTTATTTTCCTCTCAGAGTGTGAGGAAGAGGAGTTTCTGTACACAAAATGTGTAACAGAAAAGGTCCAGAAAAATAGGAGGAAAACAACCTCAACCTAGATAACTAGAAGGCAATTTCAGTTAATAATATAGCCAACTTTTGACTAAATAGTTCCAGATTTTTTAAAAAAGTAATAGCATAAAGAACACTTGGGAAATTCTTAAGAGACATGTAATAAATAATACAGAGCAATTATACAGTCATAATTTCAAACATGCTGTATAAGAGATCTTCTAACTCTAGTAGTCAACACATGGAATAAAAAAGTGAGCTCATATTGAAGCTGCTGTTGTTATTATCCCTCACAGAGGAGAGCAGAGAATGCTGTTGCCCAGGGCCTGTAGCTTGCTCAGCATCACTGCTGGTGGCACGGTAAAGGTAGGGGATGGCAGCTTCAGAAGAACACACACAAGTGTTTAAAAAATGCCAACTTGGTCTGCCACTAGAACTGGATTGGCTTCATTTCCTTTTCATGCTGCAGAAAACACAACAGCCCATTTGAAAATAAATATGTCATCTATGAGGCCAATTAAATTTTGTAACTGTGACCAGAGGGAGAAGAGAGGATCAGAAGTTGGGTCTCATAATTAAAGTTGACTGCAATCTAAATTACTAAGATATTTTGGCTTGTCTTGATTGCACATTTCTCAAGATAAAACTCTAATGACTGCCTGATCTGGATCTCCCTCTGTACCTCATGTGTGTTTGTCAGGAGCCTGTTACAATCCTTACTGCAGGGATGGGCTCTTCCAATTTAGGCTGTAGTGTCTCCTGTCTGTAGTGTCTCCTGTCTTTACCTTGCCAGGAGAGCCCTGTTCAGTCCCCAGCTGACATTACAAGCACTCTACTGCTAAAACATGCATGAGAAAAAGGAAATAATAAAAGCAAAAACCATAAAGCAGAGGCCAACTGGTGCGCAAAACACCATTTTTGCAATTCGGACAGACACCAATCCCTGAGATAAGAATCTTTCCTAGGAAATATCACACCCAAGATCTTACTAAATTCAGAGCAAGCAAAGCAGCATGCCAAGTATAAAGACAAGTTGTTACAACTTCAGGACTTTTTTTCATGCCAGTGCCAGTTTGACACGTGTCCCACCCTATAAAATTATTTTCTATTGCCTCTTCCTATGTGATACCACCTTTAAAACAGTAATTAGAGGATGTGTTTGTTTAGAGGAACACAAATTACTGCTTTGCTTCAGGACCTGCTTAGCATGTCAAGTTATCCTGGAACCAGAATAAAATCATCAGTGAAAAATAAATATTCTGTGTACAGTTTCATACAGAATGTAACACCTCCCTCCAAGGTGCTCATGCATCATTTAGTGCTTAACACATTCCCAAGAAGCAGGAAATAACTCAGACAAGCATCAGCACTTAACCATTTGAGGGCAGGCATCCTACTGCAGTGATGGCTTGAGCGAGGTGGGACCATTTCCAGTTCCCAGAAAGGAAACAAAAAGACTTGGTCCCCACCTTGACTCCAGGTGAGCATATTTGCCTTGCCTGTCTGAGCAAAGAGTTCACCAGAAACTGGGCTCGGTGCCTGGTTTCATTCTCACTGTGGGTCGATCAAACATCCGTGTGCTGCATCTCACCATAGTATTTCAGCCTGTGCTGGTCCCCCACTCTCTAGGGCACCAAGAACAGGTTTTAGTACTAATTTAAGGAATTCATACACTAAGTTAAGCTTATCCTATCCCAGGGAGCATCTGCCTTTCTACCAGACTCAGTTATTTCAGCAGTGGTAGTCAGACACAAAAGGTTTGACAGGTCCAAGCAGAAGGGACAAAGGGTATCTCAATTGCTGAACCAACACTCTGGAAGAGCTTCCTGAAGGTGAGCAGGAGGACACACAGTTTGTGTTTGGGCAAAGTATTTGGTTTTTTTCAACAGGAATTACTATTAAAGGATATTAATCCAGGGTGGGCCCTCAATCACCACCACAATCCCAAGGATTTCTAGCAATACCTGTGTCCTTGCCACCATCAGATTTGCTGAAAGACCTGTTTCTTCATCAGTGCTTTTCTCATAGACATTAGTAAAACACTTCTACCTCTTCACAGGCAGAGAAGGATTTTTTTGTATTTCATTGTTTGCAGTGTTGCAAGCACAGTGCCAAGACACCATGGTGAGAGAAAGCTATGAACTATGACGCTCATTCCTTTGAGGCTAAGAAATGCACACATAAATGGGTTTATAATTTGGTCCATATCAGGATGCACATCATGTCACGGAATCATAGAATCTATGGAAAAGACCTCTAGGATCACCACATCCAACTGTCAGCCATGTTCACCACTAAACCATGTCCTCAAGGGCCATGTCCTAATGGTTTTTGAACACTTCAGGGAGGGTAATCAATGATAGCTTGCATGTGGCTTCTCTGTTTATAGAAGTCAGTTGTGTGAGGAACACCATTAACTCCAACCAAGGCATGCAAAAATACCAGAATTCTTTGTGGGACAACAATGCTCTACACACCCAGTCCTACTGAAATAATCTGGGTTGGAGGAGAATTGCCAGCCAGAGACTGGAAAAGAAGGTGTTAAGGTGTCTGGTGGGCAGAGANAGATTTGCTGAAAGACCTGTTTCTTCATCAGTGCTTTTCTCATAGACATTAGTAAAACACTTCTACCTCTTCACAGGCAGAGAAGGATTTTTTTGTATTTCATTGTTTGCAGTGTTGCAAGCACAGTGCCAAGACACCATGGTGAGAGAAAGCTATGAACTATGACGCTCATTCCTTTGAGGCTAAGAAATGCACACATAAATGGGTTTATAATTTGGTCCATATCAGGATGCACATCATGTCACGGAATCATAGAATCTATGGAAAAGACCTCTAGGATCACCACATCCAACTGTCAGCCATGTTCACCACTAAACCATGTCCTCAAGGGCCATGTCCTAATGGTTTTTGAACACTTCAGGGAGGGTAATCAATGATAGCTTGCATGTGGCTTCTCTGTTTATAGAAGTCAGTTGTGTGAGGAACACCATTAACTCCAACCAAGGCATGCAAAAATACCAGAATTCTTTGTGGGACAACAATGCTCTACACACCCAGTCCTACTGAAATAATCTGGGTTGGAGGAGAATTGCCAGCCAGAGACTGGAAAAGAAGGTGTTAAGGTGTCTGGTGGGCAGAGACAGCAACAAAATGGCATAGCCTTTCCTAGGTCAGAAATACCACACGCAGATTACAGAAATCACAATGTTGTCTACTCGGTGGAGGATGTCTCCTCAGGGCTTTCTTTTCAAGCAGACGGAACCACGGTAAAGGTCAGCATCGTTTACAGACAAATCTGTTTTGTAATACACGGAGCACGCTGTGCCTCACACAAAACTCGCTGCCTCGGATCGACGCAAATCCTCGTGGGCATCTCCCTGCAGAGCAGGGAGGATGGGAGGAGCTCAGTCAAGCAGCAGCTTTGCCATCCCTGCATCATGCACACATGGTGAAACAGACCTGGGTTAGCTGGTGGTACGAACATCTGAGCCCCCATCGTTCTGCAGCCCTGGGGGCTCATTGATCCCTGTTTGACTTTGTTTTGACTCAGGCAATAAACACTGGTGAGCTTCAAGCCCTTGTGCAAATCATTCTCCAGCCATGACCACAGCCATGTATCTGGCCATGAGTCTCAAACATGTGGATGCACTTCTGACAACATTTGGAAATGGCTTCCTTGAGTGCAAGGATGATCTGGCACATACCTTCACTCATCTGTTTATAGCTTTTAGAGCTTACCTGTGAAACTCCTCTGTCTACGAAATACTAAAGGCGAATTTGAACACGCTGTGAGTTTGCAAGGGGGTTCACAGTTCCCATTCAAATTCTTGGCATTTGTGATCACTTTCAGATTTTTTTAATATTTTAAGTGAGAAGGGCAAAAATATGCAGCAGGAATTAACTGTTTGAGAACTTCTTCAGCAGCCAAGTTGGAAAAGGTTGTTTCTTGAATCTTCTCATCTCGCTCCATTCCTCCTCCATTCCCCCTTTCTCCTGGATTACTCAGTCTCAAAAGCATCCATGGAGCCATGTGGCATGCTTAAATATATTTTCTATTTAGAGTGATGTGTGTGTGTTATGCCTCCCAAAGAAGCGGGGATTGCTACAACTGTAATGATCCCAAGCAAGGAGCATTTTTGGTCTGTTGTGGGACAATACCTCCTATTCGCAGAGCTATGGAAAAGCTCCTGGTCCCACCACAGCAGACTCAATGCAGCTTCTTTGATCAGCAGTGTAATTCCTCACCATTATCAAAAGTAAAGAGGAGAAAATGTGAGGAAAATTGTTTACAAAACAGCAAGACCAACTGCTCACGATGTTCCACTTTATTTTTAATACAAGGAGAAGCACAGCACTGCAAAGCAGTTTTTAATTAACTGCTTTCTCCCAGCAATACGTTTGGCTTTGTACAACAGTGCCAAATGCTGATATTTATATAACTCAGCAATGGCTATGATTTTGCTTCAAAAATGTTATTTCAGTGTGGCTATGCCATCACCCAACGAACCCTGATGCACGTGTGGCTTCAGGAGGAGTCTCAGGAAGACATGGTCTTTTAGGACCCTCAGATGAAAAGTTTACTCTGGAATAGGCTCAGGAAAAGAAATATTTTCTGAGGTTCTTCCTCCACTTTGGAGAAGGGAAACCATGGCCAGGACCAAGCACAAAATCTGAGAGACACCAACACTCTCAGTGACACCAAATCCCTTAACACCACCTTCTCCCTTGTGGAGTGGCCACAGCGCTTTGTGGGCCATAGGCAAGAACTGGCTGAGAGTCCTGCGAGGCCAATCAAAAGTGATGTAAGCTCAAGTACCTACTTGGAAAGAAAAGTTAATATAGAGGGATTTCCTGAAAAATGTATCCAATACTAACTCCTTCACAACTGTATTGCTACTGGAGGTGCTTTAACCTGCCACAGTTAGCTTCTGCTTTCTCCTGTTATTTTCTTTGGAGGTTTATTTTTTCATTCCTCCGTGCTTCAGAGTGGTGGTTTCTACCCAGGGGAGTGCAGACCCTTGAGAATCTGTGGGCTTCACAGGGTCTGTAAAGGATAACTAGAAAAGTAAAAGTTTCAAATTAAATTGCTGTGGAGGAGCTGGGTCTGCTACTGGAAAAAAATTAAGTACCTGCCTATTCAAATGGCTGAAAACCATTATTATAAAGCCATTTCCAGAATAAGCTCTTGGGCTTATGCGCTTTCATTTTGCTAAAAACAGGACACAAATCACCCACAGCAGTCAGAGCACTGATTCCCCCACCAAAACCCCTCCTTTTGCCCCATTTCCATATATTTCATGTCCTTGGCTATGGGTTCCTGCTGTGTCTCACCCACACAACATCAGTGTGCTCCTAAAATCTACCTCTCAGTTAACCAAAACTTACTAGGGGAATAAATGGATTTAATAAATGCACATAAAATCTGGATTATCACCAGGATTTACTGCCAAGTCAAACCCCCTTTTCAGGATTATCCCACTCTAAAAATGCCTTTTTTTTCTTCTGCCTTGCTCCCTGTAAATCACTGCATGCCATAGAAACACTTCCAGTTACAGAGTACGCATGAGGAGTGTCCAAAATATTCTCCAAGTACCCAGGGGTGTCCATTAAGAAGAGCCCTGCTCTCTGTTCTGCATAGTAAAAACTGAGAGATTCCACAAGACAAGGACCTATATAGGCAGAATATTAAAGAAACACGAGATCTTTTAATATATTGAGAAATACTCAATATTTCTCAATATACTCAAAAACACAAAATATCCGAGTAAATAGAATATAAACCATGAAAAATTCCCAGACAAATGAGAATAACTGAGTATTTTTATGGAAGGAGTATATGGAGATGGTTTTGCAGTTCTAGTGTAGAAGCGGGAGATGCCCATGAAGCCTGGCTGCCTTTCTAATCACGAGCAAAATCCAGTTATCAACGTCTACCTAGCATTAACAGAAGAAATTAGACAGCCCACTTGCTGTAGTGGGTCAGATCAGGTGAGTGACTTTCTCCTTTCAGAATCAAACACGGAGTCTGAACTTTTGGGCAGTTTGGGTACTGTCTTCTTGAAAAAGGTCAGTTGCTTTTTCACAAGAGAGTCTTAAAGAGGTTTCCAAGATGGTTCAAGGCCCAGACCAGCACTGAGCTGAGTGCTCCCTCTCAGGACTGACATTTCTTGGTTTGTTGTTCAGGACTGGGAGGACTGTGATGGACTACCTATGACCAGTCCCAAAAGCAGAGAACAGTCATCTCCCACATGGATGCTGTAGGCATAATCATGACACAGGAAATTGTGCAGCTGACTAACAAAACCCATGAGGTCTTCTAATGTCCTCTGGATGGGGGATTTCAGTGGGATCCAGATCACTGCCCTGTGCAGATACACAGGCCTTTTAAAAATGCCAGTCAAATGTGCTTGAGATACAGATGTCACAGTGTCAACACAGGATCACATCTCTAAAGCTTGTAAGATTTCACTGTGTGTAAACTGATGCAAAGTACAACCCTCTACACTCGCTGGCATCCTCTTTCTGTTATTTCCTAAATCCTCCCCAAACCATCCCACTAATAAGTTTACCTATATCAGCTACTCTAGGAGTAGATACAGCACTAAAACAAAACAAATCTAATTATGTTAAAATAAAATGATGTAGGTGTTCCAGCTTGGATACTCATCTAATACTCAACTATGGGGAAAGAAATATAGTGAAAGATTGCCAGAAATACTGACATCAATCTTCCATTTCAAGTGCAATTCAGAGTGATTCCAAATATAGTTGGTCCTATTAAGAAAACAGCTCTTGGTTAAGAGTGCAAACTACGTCATCATAAGAAAGAAAATCAGAAACATATGCTTCTAATGGTAGGAGGAATTTTAAACAAAGTCAGCAATTCAGTGTCCTAATAGTAAATCAGAGAAAAGCAGGGAGAAAATCTCTCTGTGCCAACCCCATCCATTCAGGGTAAAGTTTGGTGATGAACTCTTGTCTGGTCTTTCAGTTTCTAGAAGAAAAAAACAACTTAATGACACCAGCAGGAGGAAGCCCCACTAGGTAAGACACAGACCATGCTCCCCACCCTCTCATAGAAGCAGCCTTTTGGATTCCCTTGTTCCAGTTTTGTGGCTCTGTGGAGGGAGCAGAGGGCACATGGCCAGTCCCTGGCACATTCTCTCTCTGCAGGCTGAAGTTTGTGCAGCCTCAGCCACAGAAGCTGAAATCAGCAGCAACACCATAGAACACCCACTGTTCCCAGTCATAACCCAGAGATGGCACACAGCTCTCTCTGGGGGAAAGCCAGGATCCTGCGTGGGCTCAGCTGAGCCTGAGTTAGGAGGACGTGAAGAAGGAGCAACTACCTTTGACCAGTAAATCCCCACATGGGCTATGGCCCTTTTCTTAGATCAATCCAGGAGGCACACAGGATGAGGAAAGGAGGCTGTGCAGCGCGTTTGCTGTGTTTAAAGCCCTGAGCCCACGCTGCACAACCACACAAGACAAAGCCCTGCAATCCACATGGGTGACCTCAGCTCGGGCTTTCTTTCCCTTTTTCCTTTGGGCCAAGATTCTCAAGGGAGCCTCGAGGAGTCATGTAACCAAGTTCAGCGACTTTGAATTTTCCTATTGACCAGAATAGCATTAGATCATATTACCCATGCCTATTTGTTAATGACGAGTGCTCGTTTACCCATGCTAGTGCTACATGGCTTGGGTGTGTGTGTTGGACACCATAAATGGCAAGGACGATGCCTTCAAGACATAAACACTGTGGGACACACAGCGGTTTCCCTCAACAGCAATTTTCTCAGGAACACAAAAAAAACACCGAAGGAAAAGTTTCAAACTTCACAAAAATTTTCAGCTTCCCTCCCACCAACCCACTTGCAGTAAATATAAATCAGACAGCCTTTGCTATTACCGTAACATAGAAAGGGGAGAACAGGCATTTCTATATGAATGCCAATAAAAGCTACATCTTTTTGGATCATGATCATGTATTTGTTGTGGCTTGCATAAGAGAGCATATATTAAAAAAAAGTCTTTTCCTCTTTATTTTCAGCCAGAAATCCCCCATTATCCCCTTTAAGAGCAAAGCTGTGAACAGCCGCTGTTTTCTCTTCTAATTATCAAGTTTACAGCAGACATGGGAGTGACCAGATTGCTTTGGTCTGGAGAGATGCTTCTTGACAAAATGCATTCTGCCAAATGCTGCTGCTGAATGTGAACTGTTCTGCCTTTGGTGGAGGGGGGAAAAAATTAAACAGCTGAGAAACAACCCCATGACGATGCGGGCTTTTCAAACCAGTATTTCAGTATGAGTTAACTGCTGCACTCAGAGCCCAGTCCACCAAGGCCTGAATCCCTTCCACTGGCATGCAGGGAGTGGCTGCTTAGCTGAGGCTGTAAAGACATGAATGTGTAAGTCCAAAAAGGTCGCAGTTTAATCCCTGGTGCGTCAGCCAAGACAGGAGATACCACAAAGCTATGAAGATATTTGAAGCAGGTTGTTATTTTATTTGGTGGGAACCAAACAGATTACATATAGAAATTTGGACTAATCTCAGAAGGAGACACTGCTGGTGTGCAGAAATGTATCTGGCACAGTTCACTGCTACACATTTGTTGGTTGGTTTTGGTTCAGTACAGAGCTGTAATACATATTACATTATTTGCAAAAGCTTCCTACCAATATCCCTTCTCAAAGTTATTGAACAAATTTTCAAGAAAAATTTATAAATTCTGCTATTTGTATTTTTTAAGTGCCTTCAAAGAAGAACCTCTTAACTCTAAGAAGGCTTGAATTCACCAATGTCTGCTTTCCTGGAGAAAAAAATTAAGGGGTAAGTCAAGGAGGCAAAAGCATTCCTGTTTAATGTAATGCTCCATAATTTTCATTTGATAAAACAGCTGGCAGGGTAAAAGCTGGCTGTCACCTATCCTTAGGGAGATGATTTCATAGTCCATTTAGTGATACAACTTGTCAGTGTTAAAACTAACCCACAGGTTTCTGCACTTAGAGAGATTTAAGACCTGGGCAATATAGCCAGATGCCTCTGATAGTCAGAGACATAGAAATATGCATGCAAGCAAGGAAAATGTTAGGCTTTATTTTGAAAACTGGTTTGGTTAATAGGCTTAAAGTCCTATAACTGCAGAAGCACAACCCCTTACTAATGCCTACTAACTTAGTTCAGGTTATAAAATATCAATTCTGATTAAGCCAATGCCTTAGAAATATAAGACACAATTAAAAAAATTAGAATTTCTGATTTAAAAAAGATAATCAGTGTTTAATTTGGAACAACATTATCAGCAGCATTTCCTTGGTCAAACTGATCACCAGGCCAGACCCCTGGTGAGTGTTTTGTATGTCTGCCTTTGTCAGAAGATAAATTCTGTACCGACAGATTTTTTTTTAACTTTTTCTTCCCTTGAAAACTTTTACTAAACACAAATGAAGTGCTGTATGAGCAAGCATTATAAGAAAACAATCAATATGTATCACAGTTGACAGCTGCAGACTTAGTTGGTCAAATAGCAATTAATTTATGCAGCTGTCAGTTCAGGATATTTTGGATATATTCCAAACAGAGGCTGCTGTCAGGTTTAACCTGATGCAGCAGAAAGTGGGATAGTGTACAAATATTCCCCCGTTTTATTATAGTCAGAACCAGCCCCCTTCTGCCAAACTCTGGTTTAAGACACCTAGAACTGTTACCTTAATGAGACACAAAATTTAATCGTGATTCATCTTCTGTAAATGAAAACAGGAGGTGTAAGTTGCCAATGGAGTTGTTTTAAATTCACACTGGAGTCTCAGAAAAACCTGCCCACTGATAACATTACTGCCTAATTTCATATAATGAAGGCCAAAAATACAGCAACTTGTGTTTACAAAGCATTTTAATATGCAACTAAGAGCAAAAAACTGCTTTGGACAAGGAGTACTCACAAAAGCTGTCATTTCTGATAAGATTTCTGTTTCTACCTTCTTGAACTGACACTTTTGGAATACTTGTTTATCCTCGATGTACATTCTGATCCACTCAGAAATGCATATTTGATGATTTCCACAGCAAGTGAGATTTGAGCTCAGATGCAGCTGTGTACCTTGAGGATGCTTCCAGCTGGCCAGATGGTTCTTACCTTGCATTTACTTGTTCTCTTTATGCAGTGCTTCACAAATTATAACTCTGCTTCACCATTCCAACAGTCCAGTGTTTCATGAGTTATTGACGTGGATTTTAACAGCATAAAAGTAAGATAAAGGACTATTCATTGAGTTACTTGGACTCTGCATCTAAAAACTTACCCATCATCAAAATATGGTCACCCTGAGGTCAGAAACTAACTGGTTTCCAATAGCACATCACAACAGCTTATTACAAAACACTGAATTCTTCCAGTTCATGTTTCAAGACAAAAGTAGAGAATAAAGCCAAAATGCAATAGGCTGATAATAACAAGGACATCTTCACTTCCCTAATGTCATGAGACATTTAGACAGCTTTTGTACTTCTTCCAAATGAGGAAATTACTTCCTTGGAAAAAAAACCCAAAACCCTTATTTTCAGACAAAACATTCCAGATTACCTATGAAGAATCTTGGGAGAAAAAAACAGAAGGAGAAGTATTTTGCCTAATGAAGCCACCTGGGAGTACATCGAGTACATCCTCAGCTGCTTTTAGGCACCAAGACATCCCTGAAGTTGTGAACTGCAAGCACTGGAGAAAATGCTGTCCCTACTACCAAAGGCATGTGCTTGCAGATTAGGTAACTCTTTGGTTTAAACCTGTGGGTGTAACAAAGATAGACCTTATGAATCCAGATTTAAAACTGAGTCATTTATCAAACTTTTAGATCTTATTTTAAAGGCTTTATCCATCTTAACAATTCTTTCCTTTTAGGTAACAGACAATGGCAATATAATCAGATACTTGTACCACTGAAACACAATCATAACCATCTTCCTGAGTATTACATATTGGAAAATAGGGCACATATTCTCACTCTTCAGCCAGGAGCTCTGAAAGGGCCCTGGCTTTGTTATTCCTATGCACCAAACAGGCTCCCCAGGGAAGTGGTCGCAGCACAAGACTGCCAGAGTTTAAGATGCATTTAGACAATGCTTTCAGGCACATGGTGTGACTCTTGGGGTGTCCTGTACAGAGCCTGGAGTTAGACTCAGTGATCCTTGTGGTTCCCTTCCAAGTCAGGATAATCTGTGATTCTATGTGGCACAGAAGCAGACACCACCTCAGGCTGACAAAGTCATTCTGCTAATTTGGACCCTTCTTAGAACTCTTTCAGAAATCAGCTGTTACTTCCTTGAATTATTTTAAAAGTTGGACCATTGAGTGACAGTGTGCTTCCATGCCCTCCTTCTAACATGAATGTGCCATTTTTTGAGATGAGCCAGGGTATGGGGTGACCTCGGAGGACAGATCCAGCCAGGGAGATCTGGTAAATCACTGCCACCACCCAGGAGAGAGGACAGTTGCGTCACCACCCAGCAATTACAGTGAAATGACTTCTCACACTATAAACTCCTTGAAGGAACACAGCTGTCTGGGTGGGCAGGGTGTGAAGTCAGGCGGAGACACAGAAATGCCACACAGCATCCCTGAAGCCTGACCCAGCACACTGCACGTGAATGGAGCTGTGCAGGACTAGAGAAGATACATAGGATTCTGTGATTACTACTTCAGAGGGGACTTTTTTCTCTCATTTGATGTATTTTAAGGATTTTTTAAGATGCCTTGATCTGTTTCCCTACATCTGCTTACATCTAATCTAGCATGAAATGCAATCCAGGCAGTCCTGGCTGCAAGTCTTCCCCTGCAAATTTTCCAGCATCTTAGTGATGAAGAATGGTGTCAGCTTTGTTTCAGGTTTCACATTTTTTTCTCTTGGATGAATTCTTTGCAGCAAAACTATTTGCTTAACACCGAGCCAACTGCGAGCGCCAAGGCAGAGCTGCCCTGTGCCATATCCACATAGACAGGGTCAGATTCCCTTTCGCCTGAAACCCGAGAAGGGCAATTCATCCAGTCTGCATCTCCTTGATCCAGGAGATGATCTCATGGTTTAGGCTGATGTCAGCCTCCAAGCATGCCCAACTGTCCCCCTACCCTGAGTTTTGTAGATCCTGGCTCCTTTCCGCGCCTGCCTGCCTCCCTAGCAGGGATTTCTGCAGAAGTGCACAGCTGTAAGGGAGGCTCCATGGGCAGGCACCGAGGTCCCTCCAGGAATACAGATCAGCCCAGAAGGTGTATGGGGACAATGATGAAGCAAATCCACGCATGGCGCCAACAAATATATTCTTGGAAGGGCCCTACCCCGACACCACTGACATCAGCATCATTAATGGTACCACTGGGGATCACCCCCGAACTTGTGGCTGGGTGTCTGAGCACCTTGAGCCATCCTTGGGGATGCAGGGCCTCACTGGGGAGCTGGTTTTTGGGATGCCCTGGATTTGCAGTTGGCAGAGCTTGGAGCATGGCAGCACAGGGAGAGCAGAGTCAGCCTTCTGTCACCCAAGCGCAACTGCAGTGGCATGAGCAAGCCAGGTTTTAACAAGTAAATCTACATAAAAGCTTTCTCTGAGAGCGATTACTTAATATAACAACCAGCTGTCTCTTCAATTCTTGCTGAGGCAGCCGATCTTCTCACCATTATTCACAGAGGAGAGAAAACAGGGAAAAAAATAAAAAGGCAGAAAGCCTGTTTTGTCTATAGAGTAAGCAAAGCACCAGAGAAATTATGATACCTGACAGACAGAGATGTCAAGTGCTTTTTTTTTGTTTTTTCAATTCCTAACCATCCATCCATTTCTTGACAGAAAAAAAGAGCTCTTACTGCTGGGGTGCAAAGAGGTAATTAGTCATTAACCCCTTAAAGGTCAGTCCCACAGCTTTTTGTATATCAGCTACACAATCCAATTACCATCACTTTTATATTAGCACTTATCAACACAGGATCTGAATGTCTGCTTTTTAGTTCAGCTGGCCCTGTAATCTGCTGTGTAATCTTTGACAGAAAAACAATTAGGAGAACACAGGAGAACATCAGTGGGCACCAGCAGAGTCTCCAGACTGGGAAACTGAAGTATGGGACCACCCAGGCCTGCAAGGGCTGCATTTTTTGACCCAAAGACAACCATGGCTTGAATAGATGGTCTGTCCCACAGAGTCATTCAGGAACGTTCATCTGAATTAATTAAGTGCCAGAATTTATGTTAGGGCACATTAAACTTCTGCATGGTCGATTTTATTCAGAATTAATGTAGCCTTTGATTCCGAGTTAAATTGCGCAGAAGAGTTTAATAAGAGGTAACTAATGGGTTTCAAAACTAAATTTGGATTCGTCTTCCTGGAGGCTATAGGGGTCAGCTCTGGAGGGATTGGGCATAACAGAGATAACAGTCTGGGACAGAGAGGTTTTACAGGGAGTTTGTCAGTGGGCTGCTGAAAAGGAGCAAAGAGGAACAATTTTTTAATTACCCCTGCAGCCTTCATGTAAATCTTGAGAAGGGGTGATTCTTCCACATTTGTTCTCTTTAACATGAGGAACAGCACTGCCTCCTGGCATGGAGCAGGGGGCCCCTTTGACCATCATCTGAATTATGGGAGAGCAGGAGCCCTCACACTTCCACCCACAATGGAAAACCTTTCATTGCTGTTTTTTGTTTAGTTTCACGTTGGGTGTAGCTCTGACCTCCCAGGCTTTGCAGGAGGACACCTCCCCTGCTCTCTCCCTGCTCTTTATCCCAGCAGCAGCTCCTGGCTGTAGGTGCAGGCATATAAAGCATGAGGCAGTGGCTGGGCATGAATCACTGCCTGAACATCCTGTCTCCTGAGGAAACCGGGATGGAAAGCACTGGCAGAAGTTTAGCTGACCTGCTAGGAACAGTTCACTCTGTTTAACAGGAAAAATAGCCTCAGACCTCAGTAAGGCAATGATTTGATTTGTAATAAGGAATTTAATGGTGCCTCTTCCAGAGGATCTAGGACAGTAAAGAGGAGGGGGGAGAGGGGAAGAAATACCTAAATAGCTTAGAAATTATTTTTTAAATCCCTGTTCAGCACAAACTAGCTAAAGCAGAGTATGATTTGCTAGCTAGACAGTATTGCTTAACAAGACACGTGTGCACATTACTGCCATTATGCAATCAATAAACCTGGGTGCAGTGCTACACACAGTTTATTGTTCCTCCCCTTGCTTTGCTCTGACTCAGCACTGAGTCTGTACGACTGCACAGGTATTACCGAGGCAGCAGAGTTTCTTGTGATAAACTGTGGTTTAGCCAAGGACAAAAAAACCCAAAACCAACCCCACAATCAAATGAGGCATGTTTTTCTCCCTCTGACTTACAAGCTTTTTCTTTTTTCTCTTTAACTAGAACCTCAGACTGCTGCTTCTCAGCAGTCCAACTCTTCAAACTATGCACTGCCTTCAGGAACCCGTCTAGCAGATGATTCCTCTTTCAGCATGTTCACACCTGCAAAATTACCGTCAGTGGAAGAAATTTCCTCCATTCTACAGCAACCAATGGATAGGACTGCACTTCTCTTACTGCTCAAAAGCAGAACACAGTTGCTTTCAGAGCAGGTTATGAAACTCCCCACATGTCAGGTCAGAAAACGTCTGTGTCACACAAAGGTGACTGTGTGCTGTTGTTCCCCACAGCCAGCTAATGGAGCTGTGACAGTCCAGTTCTAGAGATCCCATTTTCTTCCTCAAATGGATTCTAAGCCATTCCAAGCATGTTTTCCACATGTCTTAAAGTCTCAGTTGAAGACATTAAGAAAACTCCCCTCTTGATGTGGTACCAAACACAGGTGCCCAGTGGGACCCTCACCCTGCTCTGAAGCATCCGAGCAAGGAGAGCTTGGCCTCCTCACCAATTTCACTGGAACTAATTACTGTCTGAAATTAGGCACATGCTTAAACGCTTTGTCAGGCCCAGGCTCCTGGATTGACTGCAGACTCAGTCTCTCCCAGTACATCATCTCTCCCGGTACATCACTCGACAGTGAGCTCCTTCCCACTCTGTCCCCACCCATCCGAGTCTTCGGGGAATGTTGCCATGGATTTCCACAGGACACAAAAGAGTCCATATTGGAAGAACCCTGTTAAGGTTGCTAGGCGTAAATATTGACTTAACGGCTTTTCCGCCTTTTTTCTTTTTTAAGATCAGATTTGTTGGCCATGGCTGGAAAAATAGAATTATGGAGTATGCATGATTCACTCTGGCACTCACACAAACATGCAGATCAGTTGGCTGGCAGCTCGGCTCCTCTGTTCGCAGAACATCGCTCCTAAAATATGTCATTTTGTTTTGGCAGCAAGAGCGTCCAAGCCCACAGACAGAGAGATAAAATCTCCCACCTTTCATGTACTTCACATGGGGGTCACTGACCCCACCCTGCACGGAATATTGGATTAATACTCCCAACAGCTTTTCACTTCAGACATACAGAAGGACTGACAGAAGTTTTGGGTTCACACTAAGAGCCTGGCCCAGAAACCTCCCCTCTCACACCCACTCTCCTGGGTCTGCTGACAGAAGAGAGGACAGGAAAGCAACTGCAGGTAAAACTGTTTATTTGAAAGTCTTTCCGATAAAGGCTGTTTCATAGTCAATAAATATTGAAACAGACAATAACCCTTGTGACAGAAAGAAAGTAGCAGAGGTGAGAGGGGACCCAAGGCTTCTGGTCACTGGATTCATGTTTTCATCACCAGGGTCTACTGCCTATAGTACTCCATGCTCAGACTTTTAATTCTGAATGCAAAAAACGTTCCTCAAAATATTCCTTCAACACACAGCATCATTCAAACTCTCTCCCATATTGATTCTGCCAGATCTGAATGATTTGGCAGGACTAGCAGGGGGATGAACCTTCACCAGAGATGCCTGAGGGTACAAAGTATATGGGACACCGTGGGTATTGATCCTGGACATGCCAGCACAATCTCTGACTGTTCCTAAAAACCTGCTCACCATACACAGGAGTGTGAGAAGCTCACCTGAGAGCTGGCAGAGACTGCAGGGAGTATATCCAGGATTTCCTACCAGACCCAAATTCCATATACAGCTGGGGAACCCTTCTTGAGTTGCCGCATTTAACAACACTTAGCAGAGGTCTGCCAGAAAGCACAGAGCTTGTCAGGAGGAAAAACAAATTCTAATGATTGAAGATAGGAGGAGAAAGTCTAGTGTAAGACAAGAGATCCTTCTCTGAAGGATCTCAAGGAGTTTGCCTGCATTTTAGCTAGGCAGGGTGTCTTTGGGACTTTAAGCCATCAGAGCTGAAACACCCTCAAAAGACAATGCAAAACCAGACAGAGAGACTAGGATCAACACATGTGCATATTTATATTTGCTTTGCATCCACATGTGCATATTTATATTTGCTTTGCATCCACATGTGCGTATTTATAGTTGCTTTGCATCCATCCTCTTGTGTCTCTACACCTTCCCATCGGGGAACAGGCACCAACTGCTCCTGCCAGGCATCCTCTGCACATCCTCCAGATAAGTTGGTGCATGGTACATTAAGGCTGTGGCACCTCACAGCTCTGCAGGGAAGCCCAGGGCTCTGGGGTCCCACTCACTCATTAGACAACACAAGAACTAGCCATGCCCACCCAGTGTTAAGCTACAAGAAACAAAAGCACAAGAAACAAAAGGGCACTTAGATGGAGCTTAGCAACAGCTGCTCAGGATCCATTCAACCACTCTCAAATCTATTTTTACTGACAGCTTTTGAAGCAGTGAATTCATTGAACAGAGAAACAGGTTGATATCCCTTCTCCTCAACTGTGGGCAGAATCTACATTGTTATTTTCTAAACGTTTCCTTGGTGGCACATACAAATTCAATACTGCATCTGCAAGCAAGGGTGTCTATTTTCAGAATAAAGACAGTGACAGGCAAAGTTTGTATTAGCAACAGCTAAGTAGAAGACACCAGAAGATAAAAAAGGGACATTCTCTTCTAAGGTCCTAACATGCATAGGACAAGAGATTGAGTAGATCTAATTGCATGAAATTAAGGAATTTTCCGCCCGCACACTCTCCTGCCCTTGCAGCTGGAATAGCACAGGGTGCTGCCCCCTGGTTTCTCAGGAAATTGTTTGCAGGGAGCAGAAACGTTTCACAATGCAGAAGCAAGAAATAACCTAAATGATTTCTCTGCTCTACCAGCTCAGGGTCAAGGCTGATGCAAGGCAATTCTTACTGCACGTGGATATTGCTGCTCTTACACCCCACATAGGTACCAGGAAACAAACCCATCAACATAAAGACTCTCAAGCTGTGGTTATTGGCCATTATTGCCTGGTTACAGAGATGGTGATGGTTGAGTTTTATGATAAGTTCTCAATAACACTACCCAGCAAGACAGCATGCTGCATTTGTCAGTGGGTTTACATTGTACTGACCCGAGGTGGGCCCAGCAATAGGAAGGTACTGCTACAAATAGTTGTAGCTGCTTGGAGTCCCCCCTTTACGTCTCTCTACTGAAAAGGATCCCCTCTGCCTGCTGAGATGTCTGAATTTGCCCTTGAACCAGCTCCTTTAACTTAGGCTGTCTGAGCTCTTAGTTCATCCAGTTAGTTTTTAGGATCTGTTTTGTCACATGGTGCCCAGGTGATCAGCCATCAGCTCTGACACAACTAAGCACTGGGGCAAGAAGTCCCACTTGGGACAGAAATGCAGCAGGAATCAGTGTTCCAGTCCAATGTGGAGTTAGTTCTCTGTAACTGTGCTACCTTTAACTCAGTGAGAAGAAAAGTACTTTTAGAAGTTTAAAACAAACTACACAAACCAATCTTAAAGTAACCAATCTCTTTCCATTTCCTAGAATGAAAGTCATGGGTGATACATACAGGTCCAAATGTCTCAAGTTAGGTGAGATGAATCCCACCTTCAGGGCATAAGATGAGGAAGAGGTAAGGATCAAGCCTCTAATAACTACAATGAATTCATAGCAATTGAGAAATGCCTTTTTCTTATCCATGTATTCCAGCCAAAGTAAGGGAAAAACACATCCCCCTTCCAGAAGTACACAGGTACCACTCGTCTGCACAGGTTAACACCATCTCTGATGACAAGATATAGCATGTCATACTGTTAGAGCAATTAGTAAACAGACTGTTTTAAGCATTTAAAAATTATAACCCTGCTCCTGCTCTCCTCAAAGCCTGTGACACAACTGCTGACATTCTTCGTGGATCAGGTCTTTTTATGGCATCATAGACTTACTCCAGCCTAACTCCTTTTCTTTCCCACTTTGCAGTTACCTGGTTGCATTCATGAAAAAAGAAAAGAAGAGCATTTCTCAAAACATTTTCAGCACCATTTAAATTTGCATGATCTTGTCTGCCTGTGATGGGCTGAACAACTTGTCAGTCACATTTGTCAATCACTGTTCCTTAAATACAAGAGTCTAACTGAAGCAAAGAGGCAGAAATGAAGGTCTGGTACTCACTTTCTCAGCACTGCAATTTCATTCTCTATGCTGCTTTCCTTTCCCTTCAGTGCCTTCTTGGGAATGCATTTGACTGCAAAGAGTTTCCCACTCGCTCTCTCTTCAGCCAAAACAACTTCGGAGAATGCACCCCTGAAAGAAGAGAAGAAAAGCCCTGGTTTAAGGTGGTGCTTTTTCTTTGAGAACTGTTAAATGAAACACGACCATCAAATATAGTTCTTCTGGTGCCCTTTGGAAGCTGCTCTTGTTAAACATGGAAATTACATTACAAACATCTTTCTTTGCCCTTACACACATGTGGAGACATTCACACTCATGTAAAACATTAAAGGCTTACCAAACAACAATTTTAATAAAGAACCACAGTCCAGCAGAGATAGGAGCAGAGCTTGAAAATGAGAAAGTATCATTTCTGGACACAGGGACATGGACCACAGTCTGGCTGCTGACTTGGTGGATAATGCACTTTTCCCCTTTCTGAGCTTTTTGGAGGTGAATTCACAAAGCAGCACTAAGTCCCCAGGACAAAGTGATACACCAGTGCCAGGAGTGCTCCCAGTTCCTCAGTCACCACAAGAGGTCAGGGCCCCCACTCTGGTCCTCCCTGGCTGCCCAGAGCTTCTCCTCACCATTGGATCAACACTGACTCAGACTGCATCAGAATTTCTCTATCTATACAGAGTTATTCCACAACACAAACTGATGTGTGTAACCGCTAAAGCCAAAGAATTGGATTAAATCACAAGCCCAAACGTTGGCCTTAGTAGCAGCCTCCCTATGGTTACCCCAGAGAGGGTTACACAAATAAAGAAACATCATCACAGCAGGCAGTCACTGCCAAGAGTGGGCAGTGCCTCTCCTTCATTAGGTTATTTCATAACAGAGTATTATTTCTTGCACTGTCAGTGCTTCCTCCCAAGCCTCTGGACCTGACCAAGAAGAGGTCAGGAAAACGTTACAGTCAGTACTATACACACATTTTTTTGGTTTCCAGAGTTTTTTGAGCATTTGAGCATCATTCAGACACTGCTACTCTGGCCAGACTTTGCTGTGTTACATTAGGATCATTCTTATATTCTGGAACTTGTCACTGGTTTAGCAGCAAGGAACTGGGCAAGAGAGAGCAATGACCTGATGAGGAACAGCAAATCATTGTTCCTATTCACCAAAACCTCCTCCTGAAGCACCCACTTTGTCCAAGAGAGATCAGATCCAAAGACTTGTCTAGCCCAGTGACAACTGAAGGATCAGGTAGAGCAACCTGGTCTAGTGGAAGATGTCCCTTGCCCATGGCAGGAGGGTTGGAACTATATGACCTTTAAAGTTCCTGCCAACCCAAACCATTCTTTGATTCTGTGATCTACCTGCTAAAGGTTTGTGTTTTATTTATAAGAAATAAAAATAGTCTTTCCTTTATTATTTCTCCTCATCAGCAGATAATTCTGCTCTCCTATGTAGCCCACACTGATAAGTGCTGAGGAGGGTGCTTAGCAAACCCAACCATGCTCCAGCCCGCTCTCAAAAGGTTAATGTTCGGTCACGGCCTCATTTGTCTACCACCAACTTTCTCTGGCTTTCATTCCCCGCAACTGCTGCTTATCTAGATGTTTGTGGATAAACGGAAGAATTTCCTTTCCTGGGCAGGCTCCTCCTTTTTAAGTCATGCACTTGGATGACAAAACCAGGCAGCTGTGACCTCACCAACAGCTCCCGAGCTGCAAAACAGCCACATGAATCATTAAGTGGATAAGCAAAAGGAAGAGGTTGCTGCTCTGGAAACAAAGTACCTGTTTACCCAGAAATGCTTTTGTAGCCAGCAGACAGGGAAATAGTGATAGGAAGTTTAGGAACGGACGAAAAAAGACTTTTGCATGGTGTTACGCAGCAGATGTTTGACAGCTTGTCTACATGGGGCAGTGATCCTATGAACCAAGAATGTTTTACCTCATTTTAACTAAGAAGGACAAAATATGGCTACATTTACGCCACTGGGAGTAGCATAATGATTCACTGTTTTCTGCTTTGTATATAATCCACCACAGCATGTGAGAGCATCGTGGGCTCCAATTTAGGGTCCACACAACTGATCCAAATGGCTTGCACAAATAAGCCACCCAGAATGTTTTTAATTGTGTTCTTTGCTTTCTTGTTATCGACAGCCCTAGCCATTCGATTTACCAAATAAGGTTTTCATCCTGACCCTCATGCTTGGGACAGCCAGGCCAGAACTGAAATAAAACCCTTTTGCTGGAAAGCCCTAAGACCTCTCAGTGCTTACCAGCTTTGGTTGCAGACCAGAGCACTCAGAAACTCACAGGGCTGCTCCCAGCTATATTTCATGAACCCCTTAAGTCCATCTGCTTAAGCTTTCAACACTGCACTTCGCTCCAGCTGTGTCTTGAACAAGCTCCTTGCCTTCAGTTAAATGCTGCTGGAAGCTGCAATATTCGCACCAGTCGTTTACTGATCACACAGTTCTCTCGGTGTTTATGATATTGTAAAAACACAGGGAGCTCCCATTCCAATCTGCCTTTTGTTGCTGATCTCAGACAACAAAATAGTGGGAATCCCTTTATTTCCCCTCTACAAAATATAGCCAGCTTCGCAGAGCACCTCTATTTCAGCTGGCTCCATCATTTCACTGGATTTCCCCCTCCACTTACCAAGACAGACGTGGTTTCACTGGTTGGAAAGAGCCTCTGTGAATTTAAATGAAATTTTGGGGGGGAGCTCCGAGATACTCATGAAACCCTATTCCCTATCTCCTTAACAACCTTTCCCATTAAAGCATGAAATAACCTGAAGCTCAGCTAAAGTGTTTGGTCACACGTCAACCCTGGGCACTGACAGGGTGCTTTTTTACACTGATTTTTATATGAGGCCATGGCATGAAATTGCTAATGCTGGGAAGAGTTCCTGGGCAATGGGAGGGGGAGAGCTGGGGTGGATCTGCTGGGGTGGATCTGCTGGGAAGGCAGGAGGGAGATGTGAGGAGGCAGAAGTGAGGCAGTCTGCACTATCCTCTGCACTAGACATGCTCGTGTGCTCGCAGAGCAAGGGAGGGGGCAAAGCAACAACTCAGTGCACAGAAGAAAGAGAAGTTAAATGCTGGAAGAAAAGAGAAGGAAGGGAACAGATGCAGATACGGATCAGAGCGTTAAACAGAGACTCAGCAATATAGGGCAAGAAGAAAGAAATGGTGGGAGGGAGCACCAGGGAGGCAGAGGCAGCAAAGGTACTCCTGGAGTCTGCTGGAGTCAGGGAAGAGTCAAAAATAATACTGAATAGATGGGCAAGCAATTCTCATAATTTCAAACATGCAGCTGAATTCATCCACCCTTAATGATACAGTCCAGCCTCCACTGAACCCCTCTCGACTCAGGCATGAATAGCTAAATATTAGATAGCAAGTCAGACAGACAAGCTGCTCATTTCTTGCTAACAGCAATATATCCTACAGGAAATCCCGACCTCCTCAAAAAAGTTTCCCAGAACTACTAGCAGGCTTGCTAAAGATTTTTTTTCCCCAAAAGGAATTAATATTGCCTTTAAAATCATGATATTAATGAAGAAAGCAATTTATCTCTAAGAATTAATTACAATTCTTTATTGAGGTTTAAAATTTATTGTGTTCAAAGTTCTATAAAGAACTTCGGGGTTGGAAAATATTGCACTTTACACCATCAACATGACAGGACTTTTGTGAAAAGGCCATGGCTTCCATTAAGCATCATCAAGCAGTATTGCATGATAAAAAGGAAAAAAACCCCACAGTTGTCACACTGTGATAAAGCTTCTTTTTCAATTGGGAAAAAAGGTTAACTAGTTAAAGTCATGGTTGTAAATGTGTCTGCAGTGGCTGGGATGCACCATTCCCTTCAGCTGGGAAGGAGGTACTTTCAACATTTCTAACAGCCCCACGGACAAAGTTTTGGCCTCTCTGAAGAGGAGCTTCAAAATCCTTCTGGAATTTTCCCTGTCCTGCCTGCAGATCATAGCAAACAAGTAAAAAAGTATCATGGCTTTGAGGAAGTAGGACAGTGGTGGAAATGGGTAAGCAAGAAACTTCTGCAAAATGAAACCACTTTTAGCTGCCAAAATCCATGTGCACCTACAACCTATTTTTGAAAGTTTTGACCATATTATCATTTACCCTGGAGGAACTCCTCTTTTTAAACTTCTAATTAAGGCATGGAATAATTTTATGATTTAAATAATTTCCATATGAATTTGAACAAGGTAAGGAAAAAAAAAAAGAGGTTAAAGGACTTGATGAGTGACATTGAGATAACAGCAAATTCTAGAGGGTGCTTGAGATGTTTAGACTCCTCACCCCTTTGCACGCACCCGGACTATGCAGTATCCTATGAGATGCCAATCTTTAAGAGTTTAAATTAATTTAAATTATTTCTCATGCATTCTTTTATCTAGATTTAAAGATTCGAAGTTCAAGATTAACATTGGAATAGGAACATTATTCATATCCAAGGAGACGGGATTTTCTATGAGAAAGCAGTGGTTGTAAGGCTAGGCTATCCTAAAGATTAAAGCAAAATAGAGAACAAGTAAGTTTTTCCTTCTTCTGTTGGAACTATAATTTAATATGAACACAATTTCTGAAATACAATGAATAGCATATACTGTTGACAGCAAATCTGTTCTCATTCAACAAAAAAATTGCCGTGACAAAAATACTAACAAACTGAAGACAAAGAGCTGATGGAGGGATAAAACTTCATTTTTTTCCATTCAACCTCCAGGTTATCCAGTTTTTCACTACACTAGCAGGTGCTCTGTCACTAAGTCAACAGACATAGCCAGGAAACAGATTTCACGTCTTCAGGCTGCACATAGCTAATGTTCTTAATTATGATACAATTGGCTTTCCATGTGTACTTCGCCCTGGCCAAACCAGGGAAAAAAAATTAGTGAACACTCAATATCTGAAAAATATACCATGTCCATCCTCTCTGAGACAGGAGACTGAGTCAAAGTGAGCCCTACCAAACTAAAGGTCATTTTCATAGTGTGGCTTTGGCAACCACACTCAAATTGTGCTCCTTGACTGCCCAAAGAAAGGTGATTTTCGACTGAGCCAAAAACAGAGGCAGGTATGTAGGGAAAAAAGTCTTCACTAGCATTTTCACAGCTTTCTCCATGGGCCTCAAGGAGTTACTGTGGGATGAGCTCAGGCTATCATGTTCTCTCTTTTGGGTTTTTTTAAATTTTCTACTCAGTTGTTTTTGTAAACACCTTCTCACTCTCCTCACACATGACCCAGGTGAATCCCAACAAAAACCCAAACTGAAGCTGGAAATAAAGATTTTCATTCTGAAGTCATGTCCATCAGTGTTCTGACAGCTGCATGAAAATGAATTTACAATTTAACTTTCAACAGCTTGGTGATGTCTGAACGCAAAGTTAACAACACCAAAGCGTGGAGGGGATTTTTAGCCAGCCAAAAGGAAATGGGAAGGACTTTGGGACAGTGCTACACGTGGTATAGAAACCAAATTCCCTACATATTCCCAAGAACCGAATATAAATTCATGGGAAAAGCTGACTAATCTAGTTGCAGGCATCTATTCTTTAGAGCACAGATATTTTTCTAGCTGTTTTCATTCATCAAACACACAGTTCCAAGCCTGCAGCCCCTTCTATGGCAATGCTTCCTCCGCCTGGGCAATAGCACAAAAACTGGGATCACTGTATTAACACCAGTATTTTTAGCCTCCCTATTCGTTTTAACTTCCACTAAGCCTCCCAGCCACAACTGAAAATGCTGTTTTGTACCTTGGGGCCCCGTGAGTGCCTACTCTAACACCAGACATGGCCCTGCCCTGGGCTGTGTCCGACCCTGGTTCCCCTCTCCAGGGCCGATCCCCATCCCTGCCCGCAGTGATGATCCCATGGAGGTGCCTGATGCCGCAGGCTGGGGCTCCTATTAACCCATTACAGACGATGAACAGCACTTCCCACTGTGCCAAAATGCTGTTGCTGTATCCTGATGGACTCTCCAACCATGGCAAGGGGCACAGATACTCTTTGCTGGGCATTCCTGTAGCAATAAGCTTCTTTCTGGAGCACTGACACCTTTCTCTGTGCCCTGAGCCCCTGCCCCATGCCCATTCCTTCAGCATTTTGTCCAAGTTAGGAGATCTTAAAATCACTGTGGGCTTGCAATGAGCAGTCACAGTGTGAGAGGACCCTGGGAGTCACCATGCCCAGGGATGGGCAGCACATCCTCAACTCCAGACTGGCCTTTCCAGTAATCCTGCTGCTTCCCCTGTAACAAAATGTTTGGGAGGAAGTAACCCCATCAATACCCAGATCTCTGCTGGGACATACAGTCAAGACCATAACAAGAGACACCCAGCAATATCACACTCCAGGTAGAGCTGCTTCTTTACCCTCCTTCTTCTTTCCCCAGTTTGGTTTCCACTCACCATTTCAGTCTGCAACAGAATGAGCAGCACAAAGCTTTGATCGTGTGTAGTCACCAAGAGTTTTTCTATTTGTTTGGATTTAACGTCTATTTTTTGGGGGTACTATTATCCACAGCTACAACAGCTTAGTGTTTTGACAGTTTTTGTCACCAGAGTCAGCTGCGAGAATTTTAATGCCCATTTGAGGCTTATAATTTCTTCTAGTTTAGCTGCTCAATATTTAGTAATCTCAGGGAAAAAAAGCCCACCCACTAAAAGGACTAGGATTAAGATTGGAAATCCATGTCAGCTACTTACAGGAAAGCTACTTAGAGGAAAGAGACTTCTATGAAGCCTGAAAACACTGATTTAAAGTTACACATTGTAAAGCATGAATATATGACAGCACAGTCAAGGTGGTTTCCTTCACAACCCTGGACCACCGTCACCAGAAGGCGACAACCCCCTTAGAAGGCAACAATCATTTTCACCCAAGGGAAAAATTCCTGGAAATGATGTGAACCATTCTGTAGCTGGGATTAAGTCTTTACTCCAGGATGAACTCCAAGGTCACAGCAGGGCATGGCACACACCACCAGCACCTCTTGTCACTCCAGCTCACACATCAGCAGGGTGAAGGCACCAAAACACACAATCAAGGAGACTTCCAAGCAAGAAATGCCATCAGGTGCAGAGCAGAACGCAGCATGCAGGCTTCAGTTCCATAAAACTTGGGTTCAAAGATGAATGAACCACACAAAGCACAGAAATTAGGCCAAAAATGAAAAGTTTCTCAAGAACCTCTTCCCTTTCTGAGATGAACTAATTTGTTTGAGCTGCCTGGTGTATGCTAATTTAATAGGATGCTATGCAGTCTGTTCTGAGACAGTGATGCATGGATGCTAAAAAGGGAAACTGGCCCAGCTCAGATCCCCAGTCATGTTTGTTATTACAGTCATCTTCTTTCCTGAACTGTTTGCTCCTTTCTGATTAATCCTGACCCCTACTAGAAAGGGAAGTATTGTCTTTAAAGGCCTATTACATTTACATTACATCCTCTGTGGCAGTCACAGTAAAGCTATCAAGAATCAAAAGAAAAACATACAGTTCTCTGTGCTGAGATCTTCCTTCCATTATACGCTTCACAAATGAGCTGTTAAGCCTGTTTTTTCCCCACTGATGATCACTTTCTTTCCAAAGTGAATATTTAAGTACCTTTTTTCCACTTTCATCTCATGAGTCAAAAGGAGCTCCTTGTCTCCCACAATTCATCTGATGGCAGCATTCTCACAAGAAAATAATCTTTTTTTCTTCTGATAATGACCTCAAACCTTTCTAGAGGTGTAAGCGATCTCCATAATTTTTTTTTTCCAAAGCATTTCCCTATTCCACCACTGACATATGCAGGGTCTATTATTTCACGAGATCTTATCTGGCCATGTAAAGCAGATTACACCAATTGGAAAAAAGCATGGTTCTTCTTTTTCTTCTTCTTTCTCCACATGGAAACTCAAGATCTGGCACACTGTGGCGTTCTCCAAGAGGCTGAAAGAATTATGGAACAAGTAGATAATCTTGCACCTAGCAAAGCAAAGCAGGTGCAGACACTGTAGTTTTGCTTCCAACAGTTCCTGCATTCCTTCTACAGAGGGCTGTAATGAAGGTGGAACTAGCCACTGCCTAAAGATCAAAGAACTTTGCAGCTGTGACTAAACCATGAGAAACTCCCATGTAGCCAGCAGTTTCACCTAAAAGTGTCTGGAACTTCACAAATCCAAGATGCAAAAGCCTGCCCAGCACCTCATTCATTCAAGTGGCATTTCCAGCTTTACAAAATAAAGCCACAGTGTCAGTTCTGGTAGCCTTCCCCAGTGATCACAGGCAAAGGACTGTATCACTTGAGCTGTGATTTTCAAACACCAGCCCTGCCTTTCATGAACTGCACTGCCCATTCCACAGATGAGGGACTTGAGGAACAAGAACTACATGGACTGGTGTGGCACCTGGGGACGTGGTTTGCTGGTGAAGTTGGCAGCATTAACAGTTGGACTCAGTGGTCTTGGAGGTCTTTGCCAACTTTAACAACTCTGTGATTCTTATTTAATTTTAACGATTTAAAAACTGGAAGCTTTGCATAATCTGAAAGTGCACATTCCTGTTGTACTTTGAAAAGCATCTCAAACAGATGCTTACATCCTACCCAAAATTAATGACAGCACACTATGTGGCTGTAGGACCCTTAGCCCTGTCTGCCAAAAGCCCCCTGTTCCATTTGCTGCATGACTTTGGTCACAGAGATCACCTGAGATGCCCAGACATTAGTGCAGATGACCACAGCATGGTTCCTGCCTATTCTAAGGGCAAATTTAGATTAGATGACTGCACCATGAAACCACTGCACATCTCCTAGGATCTGCCTTTTCCACTTTAATGCTTCAGATCCAATGCAGAGCCCCAGTCAGGAAGCACCTTCATGAATGTGATGAGCAGCCACCAAAAGAGGAGGCCGCAGGGTTCAGAGCTGTCCCAAGCATAGCTGAACAACTCCCATTGTCTCAGAGCCCTTCTGTGCCTCTGTGAAACTCTAATTGGCTTGTTCTCATCCTGTTGTCTCATCCAGTCCTGCATATCCATTTAAAATATCTGGACTAAAAATGACGTGCATTTTATATCCTTGCCCACTCCAAGTTGCAGATCAGAATTTTAAAAAGAAAAAAAAAGAAAAAAGAAAAAAGAGAGAGCGAGAGAAAGGCAATTCAGTACAGTGGAATAAAATAAATTGTTTTACAGCTCAGAACTTAGCTCTGGTAGGAAAAGGCACTGCAAGATATTCAGAGTTCCATCTGCAGCTTTACTCCCAATGGCCACCTCTCAAAACACTAGGAAGTATGTTTGCTTTTCTACTCCCCAGCCTCTTCTCTCATGTATCCACATGCGGTTTCATGTCTGAGCTGAGGTACATTAAGAAACTCAGCAAACTGGTTTGCCTAGCAACTGGCAAGCTTGAAAATAAACACTCTGGCACAGGTTATTTCACTGTCACTGTACACAAAGTTACCAGAGCCTTTGCAACTCACAGATACTTCTGCAAAAAGAATTGCCACACACTTTCCACATGTGCCACCCTCAGTCGTTCTCGTGAAAACTCAGCGCAAAAAGGGGTTTTCTTTCAGCTTCTGCTGATGAGGAATTTATCCATGGCTCCATTTTTATGGCACTGTGTTGAGACATCTGAGCTTACTTGCCAAATAGATTCAGCATCATCGCACCTTTCCTCCCATAAAGTCATTGTCATGATCCTCCACACTGCTCTGAAGGCACATCTTTTGATGTCATGGATTTATACAGGGATTGGCAAAAATGAAATTCCCCAGGGAGATGTGAGGAACCAGGAGCTGCACCAGCTTCCGTCCAAATCCTGCCCAGCCTAAGCATGGATCCAGACGAAGCAGGGAGCCAGTGAGACCTGGCAACAGTGATCCTCTGAGCTCATCCCTGGCTTTTAACAGAGAAGGCCAGTGACCCCTGCAGCAATCCTGTCCCCTGAGGACAGGAGCCATCCCTGTCTTCTGCTGCCTTGCCTGTGTGATGTTAGAAGACAGGGAATGAGGCGAAGAGCCCTTTCAGCGCAGCAGAGCTGCATGAGAGCAGCTGAGCATATTAGAGAAACACAGCAGAGAAAAGGTGCTGGTGTTTCCTGCATTTCATCTGAAAGGAGGATGGACCACCCCACCGAAAGAGTTTGGTCTGGTCCATGGAAGCAACATGCTGTTGAGATGGTCCATGGAAGACATCAGCAGTGAGACAGACACTGACATCTCTGTCACACTGTTCATAAAGTCTTCAGATTCCTGCTTTAATAGCAACGCTTTTGTCTTCAAAGAAAACAATCCTAAGGAATTTGCCAACTCTGCTGTTAAGGAGAAAAAGACTGAAGTCCTGGAGATTTCCCAGGGCAAGCTGCTCTTCCTGAGTTTCCCCTTACTCACCAGAGCCATTACAGATTGGGACTGCCCACAGCTCCAGCACACAGGAAAACTCATGCAGAGCCAGGCTACTCATGCCTCAGCCTTCACCTCCCACCCTCCAGTGAACAGCACAGGGGGAGCCATCTCAGTGCCTCAACCAGCTCATAAACACCAGCCAAAGCCAGCTGCTGCATAGGGATGTCCTTCTGTGTTGGAAAACTTCAGCAGAAACAATCTGACAGCAACGCTGATTCCCTTTATCTGAAACGTAATCACAGCACATTATAGTCTCATAATACAACTCCGAGTTTCCTAGGAGATGAGTGCCACGCGCCCTGACTATTTTTAAAAATGAAGTTTCTCAGAACTCATTTCCATCTCGGGTTGACATGTTACACACACACACTGACACTGCCACCACTGTGCTTCCCATCCATCGTGTGGGTCCAGATAACCCAGCCCAGACCCTGGACAGCAGGGATGAGAGGCACCATAAAATAGCCCAAGAGCTGATGACGGTGGGAAGAGGAGAACACAACTCTTCAAACCTGACAGCAATAATTTCTGTGTTTCTTTGGAAGCTGTTGCAGAATTTCATGAACAAAAAGGAAGCAGGATATTATCTTCCCAGGTGACCTGCACTCCAGACGCTTAAAGAACCCCAAAAGGATTGCAGGAGAACACTGGCAGAGTGACAAGGAACAAGCAGGATTGCAGAAATATCTCTCCCAATGCACTGCAAAGGTTACCTGAAAGCTAGTTCCCAAAAACACTGCAAACAACAGGCCACTGGCAGCAAGCTGAGGAGCCAAGCTCTGTGTGGTCCAGCTGCCAAAACCTGCCACAGGTTGTGTGAGGTACAAATGTGCTCTGGTTGGTACACCAGCCGACTGAAGAGATTGGCTGCAGAGTACTCAAAACAGGTTAAAAGTAAATTAAAGAAAAAAAGCTGAAAATATTCCATAAATTCCTGGGGAGCTTCCTCGGGAACTTCTGTTTACTGTCATTGAAAAGGCTTGAAGGGGAGGATGGGTTGGACATTCAGTGCTGACAGCAAGCGTACAAGTTGATCCCTAGGACTTAGAAATAAATTAAAATGAGACAGCATCTCGGCCCACCATGATAATATGGGGAGGTTCACCATGAAGAAATAATGTTTGAGACCATTAAAACATGACAGGTCAAAAGAATGTACGTGAAATTGTTGGAATAGCAGAAAAAGCATGGTACTTCCTTGGGGAAAACAGTTTTGCTTTCTTCCAGGGGTAGGAATTTAATTTTAACAAAGAGCATAAGAAATGGAGCTCATGTAGCACAAGACTTCCTCCCACTCTGTTTATCCCCCAGCCTCCAGCAGTCAGAGATCCAGGAAAGGGATCTCTGTTCAGGTGACAGTTGCACTGACCCATCAGGTCTCAGCTACCTGTCCTGTACTCATCTATGTAATTCATTTTCTCCAGCCCATTTACACTTGAAATTTCAGTCTCCTGCAGAATTAAGCACAATGAAGTACAAATTAAATGAGAAAGTGTTCTTCTTTGTTCATTCTAAATTTGATGTTTGATAATTTCTTTCCATAACTCTCTAGTGAAAGACATTTTAAATACATTAAGTAACCAACTGCTTCCCCATATCACATAATGGGTTTTAATCACAAAGAGACTGAATGGTTTTTAAACTACGACTAGAGGTTGGTGCTAGAAACAATCAGCAAAAGGAGTCTGCAAGAACTGGATTCCCCCTCACTCTCCATGGCAAGAAACTCTCAACCTATAGTAGAAGACATGAGACAAACCAGAATTCTTAGGAAAGAAAGTATTACTTTTTACACTGTATAAAATCTTCAGTGTTGTGTGTAATTTTAAAAGAATACATGTAAAAATGAGTTAGGTTGTTAAAACAAGAAGTGAGAAGGTCCTGGGAGACAGAACCAGGAGAGTTATAATTTGCAGGAGGTATAAGCACTGTTTGAAAATATTGATGCTGGAAACACAGACCAACTATGTACCCCAGGTAAAGAAATTCTAGAAACGAGAAGTCTGGCAGGCTTAGAAGCCAGGCAAGAGAAAGTGAGAAGTGTGAGAAGTAAGACAACATCCTCAAACCAAGAAATTGTGTCCAAATGAGGAAGCAAAAATGGACTTCAGGTTCTGGTGGCTAAAATACAAGAACTTCAAAAGGTGGGGAAAACCACCTAAAGAACAGTTGCACCAGGCAGGGAACTCAATAAAGACTTATTCTGTGCATAAGAGAAGCCAGATGTGCACCAGATAACTGATGGACCAGGAAGAAAACAAGTACAGAAGCAGCATGAATAAACCCACATGACTACAGCAAAAAAATATGGGGTTTTGGCATATGCGATCACTGCAGGGAGGTTCGGGAAGGTTCTTACACTGGAAACCTTCTTTACAAGGTTGGTAGAAGGGGTTATAGACTGGACTGACCCAGCCATTCTAGGAGAATGCATGCAAGAAACTAAACATGGGCTGGAGTCTCCCCCTTAAAGCTTTACGGGTACCCAAAATTTAGAAGGCAGCTAATGTGATGTAACTTTAGAAAAGGGATGCAAAAGAATAATTCAGGAGTTACAGGGTACTCCAGATTAGCAAAACTGACATCAGCAGGTCAGTAAAAACTATGCTCTCACCAAAGATATAATTATTGAACACTTCGAACAATCTGATAGATTGAGGCTTTTGAAAAGGAAATTCAGGTTTCATAAATGCACTGGAATATCTGGAAGGGTCAACAACCACGCAGATGAGAAAATGCTGTTGATGTGGTTTATTTAGATTTCAATGGGGTGCCTCAATGAAGGATCTCTGAGCAGATGGGCTGTCATGGGATAAGAGAAACTTCTTGCAAGAACAAAGAACTGGTTAAAAGAGAGAAAACAGCAAGGAATAAATGGTAAATCTATTTAATATCCAGTCTTAGGGGTCACTAAGAAAGCAATTTGCCACAGCCTGAAGGCTTTGTGTTGTTGAGATCCTTCTCGCCTCAGGACATGGCACCAGGGAGGGTGACAGTGATGATCAAAATTATGAAACAGCCCCATTATGAGGTATTACTGAATAAACTGCAACTTTGCAGCCTGGAAGGGAAAACTGAGGGGGGCAGAATAAAGCTCTGAGTGGAGCAGGGAAGGTGGCCACTGTCCCTTCTAAGGCAAGGGTGAGGTGACAGCACATGAGGGTAGCAAGAATCCACTTCAAAACACTTCATCCAGCTTCTCTGCGTAGGACACAGTGGCCATTAACAAGGATTCAGAAAACAACTAGATAAATACTGATCATAAAATTAATCCCAGACCACTAAAGGCACCATCTGAGTGTCAGAAAATGCCTGCACACATCTCATAGAATGCTAGGGGAGTACCCATGGTATTATAATTACATTATTGCTAAATGCTGACCTATACATTCCTCCTCAGACATTGTCTGCAGGGAGGGGGCACTGCACGAGCTGCATTTTTGGTCTGACCCAGTGCAGCTGTTCTTAGGGTCGATTAATGCAGTGGAGCAGCAGCAAACAGCAGCTCATAGGCATAAAGGCAAAATGCATGGAGAGTGAAGCAATCACTGAGACAGACAGGAACTTGTTAGGGTTAAGTCATGGCAAAAAACAAGGAAAAGTGCATGTAAAATACTGTCTAATTCCAACATCTGCATTTTCACCTAAGCAACCCGGTCATCTAGTAGTATACCAGACACGTAGTAATAAAGACAACCTCTGACTTCAGAGGAATTAAATTAGCAGAGAATTACCGCAAGATGTCCAGGGAAAACATAGTTTCGAAAGCTGCATCAAAAATACATAGAGGAAAGAGCCTCTGTGATCTTCTTGGACGGATCTCTGTGGAATAAACAGAGCCCCTGTCTTCCTTTATTTTTGTTCTAAGTGATGGGCTTTTTATTACCACTGCATATAACAGTCATCTCTTCCTTACGGGATCAGAACAGCTAGTTAAAATAAAGTTCACATCCCAAGGTTTCAATGGCATACATCAATTTGCCTTTGCATCCCTTCAGCTAGAACAGCCCAAACCCTCACAATTTCTCATGCGTTTATCGGTACAACACCCTCATGGGATTAGGCAGCGCTGTCACACGTATGAAATACATGAGAACTAGGGCAAGGAAGGTCATAAAGCAGATTAACCCCAGGTCTCCCCAGTCCATCCCCCATTACGGAACTGGGAGACCGTCTTCACATGCTGCCAGATCACACACAGCCTCTAATTCCTACACCTTTTGCTTCAGCCCTTCTTCTGTATCACAAGCTGCTGTCCCCACACTTTTATCATCTGTGATAGGCCTAAAGCTTAGTTCTTCCCCAGAAAAGAGATTGACTGAAAGGATGGCATCATTTCCCTACCAATCTTGACATGAAAATTTGAAATTGCGGAAGTGTTTCCTGCTTTCTACATCACACGCTGCTAAAACTGCAGTAAACAAGCAGAATCATCAACCCAGTGAGTGGAGCAGTAAACTTGTTTATTGGACCCCCATATTTGGCACTGAACTTATTCTCCTAACTTTAGCAGGGTAAATACCCTTTGGCTGAGTTGCCATCAGAGTCCTTACAAAGAAGCAAACCTTTTCTCTTTGTTGACAAAAGCCTCAGAGTGGCACACACGAATGTTAGCAGGTGTTCATATTTAACTTGTCTTTGTGGGTTTTTTAAGCCTGAGATGCACATAGTGATTGAGAATTACTGTTTATTCATTTCTGTGTAATAGGAGAAGCAGCATTTCATCTGTCTCATCCATATTTAATAGCTCCAGGCACAACAACCATGAAAGGTCTATTTTTCTCCCACTAGGGAAAATATTATTATTATTACTACCATGACTGCATCTATATTCTGAAATTATTCATCCCTGGCTTTCTATATTATTTCCATGTTATCTGTGAGCCGGGTCCTTTCCTGGTACTTATCTGAGTTACTGTGCTGATGAAGCTATACTGATTTATGCTACGCTGAGTCACATCAGCAAAGGACAGAGTCAATTCAAAGCTTTTCAAAGCTTCTTGGCAATACAAACCAGTGTGAATTTTGCTGCCCTAAGGATGGGCAGGAACCCTTTTTGCTGCTCCTGCATTTACCAGGAATCTTGTTCAGGGAGGTCCACTCCTCTCTCCCAGGATGAGCTCTACCATGTCCATTTTCACACTTACCCATCTCGGCACACACACAGGGTGAATGGTGGGGCCAGGGATGGTCTCTGCAGCTTTTCCATATGTCACTTATGCCTACAGAACACCTCTGCTCCCAAAATGGTCACTAAATATGAAGGATGGCACCTAATTTCCACCCAGCAGAGCAGGGCAGCTCAGGGTCTATTCTGACAGGCCGTGCATTGCCCTGTTTATCCCAACACCAAGACAGGATGCAACTCCAATAAACTAGAGGCATCCCTCCAAGCATCATCCAATAAATCACAACAGCCTGGACGAATGAATGGTCCAGAGTGCCATTTATCCAGTTCAGCTGAAACAGAGGAGGGATAATCATGCAAGCAGTTTTTTCCCTTCTGAGTGATAAGAGAGGGCCTCAGCAAGCTCCAAGGAAACCTCTTCTTCCTCACCTGACCCTGGACAGCCTCCAGCACATCCAGCAATACCAATTCCAACCAAAGCAGTTAAGACATGGGGTTTTTCCGGTATTTGTTCCTGGGAAAAATGTTCCCTGATAGTATGCCATTAAAATGTTAATCATAAAGCTGCTGAGGGCCCCTCCTCCAGGAGGTCACTCGTCCAAACACAGACAGTGTCAGCAGCCCCTGGCACGTTACCACAATTTGTTTACCCAGCAAGAAACAAATTTCGTAGGTTCAACCCAGTCACGTGCTGCAAAGCTCACCAGCAGGAACTGAGATAAGTCCCTCACGAACAGCAGCTCTGCCAGGGAGCTGTAAACACAGGGACAGCTTCACACAGGAGGTTTGCCCTTCCCAGGGCAGGACTGAGGAGTGCTGGTAGCACAAGGGTGACACTGCAGCAGGCACCAGTAGGATGCTTGATGCATCCAGAGTTGCCTGTTTGGTCTTAACTCCAACTCAGGAAAGGAAAAAATTCACCCAATATCCCCCATAATTTTTTCAGCCTTATATGACTAAAGAAGCTAAAAAATCCCACGTTAGACACATTCAGGGGCTGAAAGTTATGATGAAAGCAACAGCACTGCAGAGGATATATATGTGTATATATATATATAATCTATATATACACACACACACACATACATATATATACACACAAAAAGAGACACATCTTTTTTCCTATTACTTGTAGTTTGAAGATAGAAAAAGATTGGGGGTGGAACACTCATTATCCCCTTTCCTCTGCATGTGTAGTTCTCATTAGGGCCAATTAGGACGATAATCACATCTGAAAGGAGGCTACAAGCCAACCCATGTGATCAAAGCAGAAGTAAACACAACTCCAGAGAGCTTAGGGAGCATATGGTTTCCCCTGCCAAGTTCTCCAAGCTCGTATCTGGCTTGATTCTGCCAGAAAGCTCAGTCCTATGCAGCATTTTCTGGGAGAGCATCCCACCTGGGAGGAGATGGGGTGGTACCACGGGTCTTCAGGGACCCACAAACCTGTAACAGGTCTCAGGAGGCAGGAGGAGAGAAATTAATTGCTCTTTACAGTGTTTTTTTTTTTCCATACCTAGCATAAGGCAGTACAGTTTCTACATTAGGAATCAATATGTTGCTCGGGGTGAAGTTAAAGAGAAAATCCATCTGAGTTCAGTGAAAGCAGAACCTTCACTCGGCTCTCAAACGCCTTTTCCACCCTCCTTCCCCAGGGTAAAGTGGTGAGTACAATTTTAATGGGATCTTCTGGGCGAGTTTTCTGCATATTGGTGCTGCCTCAGTCACCCCCATCTCTAATATCTGCAATGCCTTCCCCATCCCAGCTGCCTCCCAGGTGACTCCATGCAATTACATTCCTAATTGTGCCACAGTGGTGCTCTCTGGGATGTTACACCGCTGCTTAATTTATAAATGTCAATTTGGAAGCACAATACAATGAGAAATTACCCGCATCAGACACAGAACAGTTCCTGCCTATGAATAGGTAAGAAGGCAACAAAAATAATTAAGTACTTAACAAAGAGAGAAGATGAGGGAATGCAGGCATCCCTTTCGTGCAACCCTTCCAAATTGTACAAGTGCTCCATTTTGAGCTGTTTAAATGGAAGGGCAGAGGTAGCCAACTGCCAGGTTTAATATTGGACATGACATTGCACAGTCTGTGCCTGTTTGGGAACCTATTTCGTATTTAAATCTCAATTAAACAGTAGGACTGCCTTGACATTTAAAAATCCAAACAAAACACTTCAAGAGCAGCTTTGCAAAAAGCATCTGTAAAAGCATCTTCTTATTCCACCGACCTGCTCATTCTTTGCATCCTGAATAACATCTTCAGGGTGAGAAAAATAAAAGAAAATAAATAAATTGGGATGTGTTGATTTTTACCACCATTCTCTTTGAATAGTCAGTCCAGCTAAGCAAGAGTGCATTTGGTCCCTCTTGTATATCATCAGCAGAGCACCTGCAGAGATATCTGAGCTAGTTTCGAATTAGGAAAAAAAAAAATTGTTGTGCAGGAGGAAAAATCATCTCATACCAAGCTCTGAATCGCCAATGATGATGCTTTCAGACTATCTTGTCCTTTTATACTGCTGATCCCAAGTGACATAAAACATGAGAGGAGGGCAGATGCCAGGAGCAGCAGCTGGGGAAAAGAGGAGCTGCATGGAGCATCCTTGGTTCAGGCCATGGACACAAATAAACAAGATTTGCCCATCAGCCATCCCAGTCTGCCACAGGCAAAGTCACAGCACCGGCTGCAGCAGGAGCTGGGTCAGGGAGCCACCTTCTCCTGGGCTGACACTGCTCTTCCTGTATCAACCCTGAGCAAGGGGAAGAACGCGAAGAACACCAGAAAAAAGCACCAGGCATGAGGCAGATTGCCTTCGGCCCCAACGTTTTCTCTGACTCCAAGATTATGGATATTACTGCAGCATGGACAACCTTCCACTCCCCCCTGGCTGGGCGGGCGCGCCCCACGCTGCCTGCACAGACCCACCGTGTTCCAGCAGGGGCTCCAAGGAGCACTGACAAACAACCCCACATTTAAACTTTCCTACTGTCTGCTTCTCAGTGGCATCACATCAAATATGCTGGTGGCTGCCAGCCCAGCTCTGCGCGCCCAGCTCGAGGCTCCCGACGCCACGGCCAGGCTTGGAAACAGCACCTTGAGATGCTGTTGCTTGTCAGCCACAAAAATCTCAGCCTGGGTTTCTAATCATTTAACTGCACAAGCAAGCCGTAAAGTCATACTCTGCAGGTTTCCAACCCTCCCTTTTTCATGTTTACCTCTAAATGCTACACGTACTGAGCAACTCTGCAAAGGGTTTTCCTCTTGCCTGAATGGAGATCACCTCAACGTGCACTCGCCCTGCAAGGGGAGCACTGTGCTGCTTACACACACTCAGCCACAGAAGTTAAACTGAGCAAGAGAGATAAAGTGGGTTCTCTTTTGTCTGCCTACTGTGGAAATTACAGGCCCATCAACCCTAGAAGAGAAGACCCACCAAACTGGGTCAGACCAAAGGGCAGTTCTAGCAAAATGCCTTCCAGCTTTTAACAAATGCCTGCATGAAAAGCTTAAAAAAAATAGAAAATATGGAGATATGATTCCTCCGATTCATTCTGCTGATCTCTCAGGATGAGTGATTCAGAGGTTTCCTGGGTGCAAGGGTGCACTGGGACCATTGTGTGCCCACCCAAGCAATGGCCCCTTGCACACAGATGAGACATTGTCTCATACACACAACGTGACAGGGGTTTCCATGCCCCGCCAGCTCTCAGACAAGCAACACACTGCAGCTCTGCAGGGGAAAGCCAAAGAAGTGCCTCAGCTGGTGCCAGCTGCATGCCATTGATGCTAATGGACTTGTTCTGCTTTATACCAGCTGATGATCTCCCTCTTTTCCCTTTCTGCCTTCTCAACAGATATTCTGGTGCTCAATATATAAAATATCCATCAAAAAGGTGGATCTAGTCCAGCAAGTGCTGTGCAATGCCTGTGACACTGGTTTATGTCCGTTAGAGGAAGGTGTAAGAGCACTGCCACAGGGCTGTAACAGAGTAAACCGGCCCTGGGAAAGCTTTGTGCTAACCCTTGTTATTTGAATATTGGCTTATTCCTTCAAGACGGGGCTTTCTATCCTGTGAAATCCCTTGGGTTGTTCTAATCCCTGCCAGTGTAATGACTGACGTTATGCCAGGGGAAATAGGGTGGGACACACTATAGCCCTTCACCCCCTGAGCACACTGTCAGTCCTGCTATGGACACTTCTCCATCCTGCTTTACAGAAAGCACCGGCAATTATTCCCAGAAAAAGCCAAGTTCATTTTAAATCACTGAAAATGTCAGCAATCTCTATACTCCAGCCACGCTTTCTAACAAATCAGTGACCTCAGTGAAAGATGAAGGGAAGATGTGAACTCATTTGGAGACATGACTCCGTACTTCTGCTTCCATCAGTTCATTACTCAAGATGACTTTAGCCCCCGTGTGCCTCCTGCCCGCATTTCCAAGTCCTGGAGTCATCAGGGGGTGCAAACCACGCGAGGGTCTTCCCCAGACTGAAGTGCTGATGCCATCCCTAACTGGCAGGTGGACTTCAGCAGTGCCATCACCCCAGGGTGAGTCATCGCCTTGGCTGAGCGATTGTTTCAAGTCCTTCCAGGTTCTGCTTGCGTGCAAGCAGTGCTAACGTGCTCAGTGGAGAGCACGTCCTCCACTGCAGAGTGAGCCACAGAAAAACTGTCTGTCACAGAAAAGCAGTTTTCCCATTTCCTTATGACCAGGGAAGCCAGCTCCAGCCCCCAGCTCCGATGCAAAACGTCAGCAGGAGAGCTATTAAATATTTACAGTGGGAAGCTCCAGCATCAACCAAAAATACCTCCAAACTGGCAGGTCTTATGGGATCACACAGTATCTGACAGCCCTTTAAACCTTCCCTGGAGCGGGACACAACATAAAACCAAAGGGTTTTCCCTGAATCAAAGATTCAGAGTTCCTACTTTTGTCAGCTGGTGGGTTCAAGTTGCCACACTCATCCATGCTTGGCAAGAGGAGAGAAAAGGCTTCTTATTTTTCCCACCCTCCTTCTGCACGTGATTAGAGATGGGCCCAGGAGACATGGATTTGCGGGTGAAAACCTCCCGTTTGATCAGTTTAGTGAATTCTGAGAATCTGGAGTTAAAACCTCTAAGTCCGGTACATCTCAATTAGAGATAATCCTAAAATATAAGGTTTGCATGAAGATGTGAGCTTTTTCTGGTGCCTGGAAGGAAAAAAGGGGGAGTTTCTTGTTTTAGTACTACTGCTTATCCTGTCACATTTCATACCAATGACTGATGTCACGTGCTGTTTGCCCTTCCCTGATTTTATGAAGAAGAAAGTACACATTTAGAACAGAAAAGAAACCCAAGTAGAACATGGGTCAAATGAAGTTTGGTGCCTATTTTTCCCACAGGAAAATTTGCCAAAGAAAAATTAAAGTAAATCCAAGAGGCAAATACAACACCCTACATGATGAAATTCTTTTCCAGCTACTTTCAAGGCATAATTGGATCATGCAAAATGAGTAAGAGAAAATATGTCTCTCTTTGCTCCATAAGTCTGCCACTAAAGAAATTTTCAGCTGGTTTATTCATTTTCAGGCTCCCTGCTCTGATCTTTCATTCTCCCTTTTATTACCTGTGTTGAGGCTGCACTGCCACTCACTCACTGCCAAGCTGCAAAGTTGACTCACTACAGCTCCTTTTTTATTTCTCACTGATCTCATTGAATTACTGAAAAGGGTACTGTCAAGTTGGAAAGAATATATCTTCAAAAATAAAATAAATTTTCTTTCCTGAGTTCCAAATGGCACATTAAACCATGTATTTAAGGACAAAAAAAAAAAAAAAAAAAAAAAAAAAAAAAAAAGAAGTAAGAATTTGCAGGAGACTCATTTTCTTAACATTAATAATGCCCTTGGTTTTCTTTTTGCACATTTCAGTCCAGACAACCTAAGTTCACCATCAATTTCTAGACAACTTCACTCTCTGCTTCTCCTATACTTGTAGTAATGATACTGCCAAGTGTCATAAGTTTGTCCTCAGCCTTTGGGTACTTGTGGACTTTTTTTGTAAAGTCTGAGTTTGTAAAGACATGAGTAATGCTGTGGCTCAGCTCTCATTTTTATTTTGTTTTATTTTGGTATCTGTTAGCCTTCAGGGTTACAGGAACAGTTTGGCTGCATGGCTCAAGTCCATCCTAAAGGCTCAAAACCAAGAACCCAACTGAAATTTTTAAATAATCTCATTATGTTTAGAGAGATTTTTATGATTCCAGGAAGACTGGAGGATTTCTTGGTTTTTAACTCTGAGACTTGGCTTCTCTACAGTTTTAATTTTAGCATCTGAATTTCTTTTATGCTGCAGGTCCTTATAATCAACACGTAAGTAAAAATGTCCAGAACCCAAGACCTGTTTCTTTTTCCTTCCCTTTTCACTTGGGGGTCGAACATCTCCCTGGCTGATGAGAAACCAGAGCAGTGCAGATGATGCTGATGAGATCCCTCTACTCTTCTATCCCTACTGACCACAACCTTAGTCCAAGTGCGCCCATTACCAGAGCCAGGCACTTTCTAGAAACATTATTATATTAGAGGAAAACAACAGGCAAAATCCATACTGTTTGTAAGGCCATAATTTGTCAGTAATTAGACTGGTATAAAATGAGCAAAACCATAGTGCTGGTAGTCAACCCATAATCGATATTTGAAGAGTGTGCTGAAATTTGGGGTTTATAGAATAAAGACGGGAGTTTGTCACAATCATTGAACACACAGGTGACAATGGTTAGAAAGATGCCGGGCATTAGCAAAGAGACGTCTGTAAAAGCTAACATGAATTGGTCAGGAATCTTTATATAAAACTCTTACAAGAAACTGCAGTTAAAAGAGAGAACCTGAGCTGAATTGAAACAAACAAAAGAAAAAAAACCAACACAAAGCCCCCCCAGTCCATGCTCATTTCTTTGTTAGAAGTTCTGTTGGAACCTTGTTATAAAATCCAGCAGTGCATAACCTCTCCAACAAAGACCTTTCTCACAAGACACCGGGAATAAAAAAAATATATAGTTCAATCAACCTACCTCTAGGGCATATTTGCACAAAAGTTTTTATTGCCTTTCAACTTGATATATTATTTTCAATAATACCTTTACCTAACTGAAAGGTAAAGGTATTAAAATACACATTGCGGTGCGGTTTATTCCAGAAGAGCTCCACGGTGCGTCCTGAGCAATGCCCATGAAGACATCCAAGTACTGCTTGTGCCAAACCTGACCCCAGCTGTGAAGCCAGGGCTGAAATTTCAGACATGCAGGACAGGAATTAATTTCTTCATTTTTACTGCAAACCTGATGCAGGAGAGAACATTTGAAAAATCGTTTAGTTTACTCTGATTTGGAAACTTCGGGCCACACTCTTTAAATCACTTGTGTGAGTTGTGGGTATGTGATATGTATGAAGGTGACTGCAGGCAGAAAAGAAACAATCTGCACTGTTTTCAGCAGGTGTGGGTTGAGGGCTGTGTTTCCCTGGGCCAGACTACATGTCACATCTTTTGAGAAGTATTCAGATACAGTAAAAGCCTTTCAAGATCTTGTTTTACCTATTAATAGTAGGGGCTTTAAAGGGATGAAACTATTTTCTTTAAAATTTTAATTTCAAATTTTGATAAAAAAATCAAGGGAGAACTGACTGAATGAATCAGTGGGAACCCGAGGCCAGCTTTACCACGCTCACCTCCACAAGCAGAGACAGCTCCACCAAGGCTGTCCCACAAAACCCAACACAGGTTCTGCCATGGCAACACATCTTCAGTGGGCATTGGTCATGCTTGGAGGTCATACCCATCCAAAACCAGAGCTCAAGCACCTCAGGCCTCCTACAAATGCACAGTTCCTCCATGAGATGCTTAAAATCTCAACAGTACAACAAAAAGGGTGAAGTTACACAGTGAGGTTATTTCTCCCAGGATGTAGTTCATGGAGCAAACTCCAGATGTTACTGTTCCTGAATTAAGACAATTAATCCCTAGAATGAATGTGATGCAATTGCTGGGTGTGGGAGATGTTTGCTTCTCTAAATCAGGAGGTAGCAACCTTCCAGAAAGGCCCCAGAAAATGCAGCTATCTCCTCTGGGGTGCACAGACTAGACTGGCATGGCCAGAGTCATCTTCCCCTCAAGAATGGTAAAGGCTGCACAGAAGTCATGGTCAAAACATCAATTGAATTTGATTTTTCACCCAGTTTTCACCCATATATCTTTTAATATGTATGTTAATATGCACTTAGTTCACTTGATGCCATCACTGATTGCAATTAGATGTTTCTAATCCAGACTTCAGCATAACACAAACTGCACCATTTGTCAAAAAATGCCCTCTCAAGAATGAATGTACATCTCTTTTTGTGCTGTCTCCCTTCATAACCCTCCACAGCCTGTTGCCAGCTCTCATTATGTCTGGTCCTCTCATTTTAATTGCACTCACTGTACAATAAGGATCTTCCAATTTGGTTTTTCTGTAGAGCAGAATGTGAAGTCACTCACGAATGACAAGAGAAAAACATGCAAACATTAAGAATTTTTAAAATGGGTAGGCGTCCAAAATAAAATTATTCTTTACAGATTGACTGGCTACCAACTGGATAAATCCTGTCACTGTTCAAGTTAATAAAACAAATCTCTTGGCAGGTGTTAGGTAATTTTTAGCAAACTTACAAGGGTGTCACTATAGCTAATGTTATTAAAAGCTTTGATTAGTTATAAGAACAGACTCAGAGGTCTAAATCAAAGCTGCTCACTGAAGCTGGTGAGATAATTCATGTTCACAATCAGAAAAACAGTCTTTAGCTCCAAGAAAACTCTCCATAAGGAAGAGGATACATACACTAGAAAGTGAGATAATACACATGACTTTTTACACGCGTTCTGGCCCATCTTAAGCTGTGACCCCATCTGAGCAGAGAGAGACCTTTGGGATATGCTCAGGCTGCAAAGAGATGGCAGGATTGCTGCTCACCCAGGTGACAGCAGCTGGTGTGGGCATGCAGTGCTGCCTCATTGCACTTGGGGCATAAATCACATCTGCTTTAATGCATTTACTCTAGACGAGGAGCTGAGTTTTCTAGGTGCTATGGCAGCAGAAATAACACAGCACATAATGACAGAAAACAGTAACAATAAAGAAATACATATGAGATAGGCACCTTCCGAACCACTGGCAGCGCAGAGGACACTACGCAGCATTTAGATGAGGCTGATTCTCGCTGCTGTATTTATGAGTGAACTTCATTTCCTTCTTTTCAGACATTTGAATTTCACCCCTTGGAGAATCTCCTTGAAACACAGAAACAGTCTCTCTCCCCACCCTTCTTAGGAACAGGCCCTGCTGTGAACGTGCAGAGTAGCTAAAAACTCAAACCAGCTATGGGGCATGCCCTGGCCCAAGGCTGGTGCTGAAGGGAATTATCCCTGTTCAGCTGCTGACCGATCCTTCCCTGCCACACAGCCTGCACGCTGGAGCAAAGACAGCAAACCCATAAGCAAAGAAAGCAAACCCATAAGGAAGAAGGAGTTACGCTGGCTTGTATTCTCAGAAACGTGAGTCCTCCTGTGGAGCTGACAATCCCTCAATGACCCATTTCCCAGAGCGCAGCCACTGTGACACCTCTATGGGGTGAGCTGCAAGACGGGACTCCATTTGAGTCGGGAAAAGGGCAATGGAGCTGGACAAGAGTCTGGAGCACAAGTGCTGTGAGGAGCAGCTGAGGAAGCTGGATTGCTTATCCTGGAGAAATAGAGGCTCAGGGGTGACCTTATGCTCCCTGACAGGAGGGTCCAGCCAGGTGGGGGTCAGGCTGTGCTCCCAGGCAACCAGCAACTGGATATGAGGAAAGGGTAATTAAACCTTGGAACGGGTTACCCAGGGAGGTGGTGGAGTGACCATCCCTGGAGGTGTTTAAGGAAAGCCTAGATATGGCACTCAGTGCAATAGTTTGGTTGACAAGGTGGTGATCAGTCCTAACTTGGACTTGATGGCCCCAGAGGTCTTTTTCAACCTAAATGATTCTGTGATTTTTGATCTAAACCTCACTGAAAGGTACAACCCACGTGCTGGATCAATTAGCCATACAGCCATACAACAGCTGAGAGACGAATTTGGCCTGAGTTAATTTTATAAGCCATTTTTAGAGTAAATGAGTTTCATTAAACCTCAAGCAAAAAGAATTCAACCAAAGGCAAATTCACATCAGTGTACTTGTTTATTCTTAATTACATTATTCCCTTCTTTCTGTAAAGATGCATTGCTCTCAAATACAGAGTGATAAATACGCTGATGTAATATTAATTTGTAGTGAGTGATATAATTAGTTACTTCTCAGTAAATGTGAAAAGATTAGGAAAATCACATTGGTTTGTTCAGTTGGCAGGTGGAAACTACTGCTTCCTTTTACATCTCTGAAAAATTACAGCAGGTAGCACAGCTTCCTAAACCCATTTGCCTTGATTCAAATAGACAGATTAAATAATTAACCAGAATTAGAAATAACATCTAATATGAGCAGAGTAAGGAACTACAGGTGTTCACTGCAGGCTATGTCAGCTTTGATTTTAAGATGCCCATGATATCCAAAATCCAAATTCACATGTGAGAGTGCACATAGTGTATCCTGGTGAAATTTTCTGGGAGATGTATCTGATAGATGAAAGAATCCTCTGTTATTCCTTGCACACCTCTGAAAAATGCTCAGCAAGCCCTCCAGGTCTAATCTTTGTTTAGATGAACACAGGGCTCGATGAACTTTTAAAGCAGATTTAAAAATTCTTTTTGGAACCATTCTTAGTAGACTCAGGTATGTCTTTTATGTCAGATCCTCCGAACAGGGCACAAGGTACAGTAACATCATCCTCCTGTCCCTGCTCTTACTTCTTGCTGCCTTAATTTTAGCAAGGTCTCAGGACCAGACCAAGTGCTCAGACAAGGTCTGCAAGCCCACCACAGCACTGGAGAGAGGCAGCAATACCTTTGCTGTGACTCTCAGACCTCTTTTGGCAGTTGTAAAAATCAGTTTTCTCTGCCTTCTTAATCCTTTGTTCCTTTGTTGAGACCCCCTACAGGGATGGCAACATGTCCTCCTGGAGATGGTAGCTTTGCCCTGTGGACATTCCCATCCTGAAACAAATTCAGTGAACAAATGTGACATGGTGATGACTTCTTTAGTCACACAATGCTAAATGAAAATTGATATCCTACAACAAGAATGCCAAGAAGACCAGTAATTTAGAAGAATTCAAAGCCATATACCAAAGGCAAAGGGAAAACAATGTATTTAAGTACTTGGTCAAGCTGAAATCCAATTTATGCACTCTGTCTGCATTTCCAGTGTCACACAACCTTAAAATTGAGAAGAAAAAAAAAAAAAGCTGCTAGGAGCAGCCACATTTGGAATAAAATTGATTCTGTTGTTCTTCCATCCAGTGTACGGAACCAGGGCAATCAAACAATCAACTGGAAGTCCAGAAAAATTATTTAAAGCCATCAGCATAATAAGATGATTTCAGCAGATCGTTCAAATAACAGCTCATCAAATCGCAGAATAGAGAAATATTTGTACAGGACATTTACTCTCAAAAACTTCTTTTTTTTTTTTTTAAGGACAGTAAGTAGTCAGAGCAATACTCCTAGTAAAAAAGATTTCTTGTGTCACACTTCATGGAAGTCTAATTTCAGAAGCCACTCTCTTAATGTAACTTCAAATGCCAGAAACTGAGGATGTTCCTTGGCCACAAGAGCAGAAAGGCATTTTTTAAATTCATTATTTATAATGTGTGCGTACATACGTATATTGATATATGAGTCTATAGCAGCAGGGCAAAATGCAGCTATATTCACATCTCCTCCACTCGATTACAATGAAAAATTTATTGCATTTTACCTCACAGAGGAGTTGTAACTGCCTGGATTTTTCAAAACTATGTGTACTTTAATAACTGAAACTCAATCACATCTGAATCACAAACAGATAAATGTAAAAGATAAACATGAACATCAACAAATAGAATCGCTCTTTGCCCATTTGACAATATGCTCAATGCCAACAGGTGGTGAGGGATGGCAGCATGATTCATATCTTGGCAACTCCTCTCTTCCAAACCCTAGAAAAGAGCCCAAGTGATGCTCACCCTATGCAGACACCAGCACAGATGCAGAGGAAAAACAACTTTTTTCATCCCTGCCTCGGTTCTTCCATTTGTAAAATGGGATGCCCAACACAGACTGTCTTGGCTGTAGTCAAGTAGAAATGGAGACGTGTACTGGTTTTGATTGGGGCAGAGTTAATTTTCTTCAGAGCATCCTACATGGGGCTGTGTTTTGGATTTGTATTAGAAACAGCATTGATGACACAGGGATTTCATTATTGCTTAATTACACAAAGCGTTCTTCTGCTCTTCACCCCACCCCACCATGACAAGCTGGGGGTGCACAAGGAGTTGGGAGGGGACACAGCCAGGACAGCTGACCCCAGCTGACCCAATAGACACCCCAGACCATACAGAGCAATGTTCAGTTCATCAATATGGGGAAAGAAGGAAGAAAGGGGGAACATTAGGAGTGACAGTGCTTGTCTTCCCAAGTCAGTGTTCCACGGGATGCAGCCCTGTTCTCCAGGGGATGGCTGAACACCTGCCCACAGGAAGCAGTGAATGAATTCCTTGTTTTGCTTTGCTTGTGCATGCAGCTTTTGCTTTACCCATTGAACTGTCTTTACCTCAATTTGAGAGTTTTCTCATTATCTCTCCCCTAATTTCCCCCCCATTCCACTGGGAGAAGATGAGCCGTGCGGAGCTCGGTTGTCAACGGAGTGAAACCATGACAGTCTTTTCTCATACCCAACATGGGGCTCAAAGGGTTCAAGGTAACAACAGATTTGACTGAAACACGCTAGATCAAATTTATAGCTGTTACTGCTGATTAGCTATTAATTGGCAGACTCCTGTGCCTGCCATGGGGCTTGCTTCCCTCACTGTATGTTCGAGTCTAGTGCTCATTAGTGACTGCCTTTTGCTTTCCCCACGTGCTGTCCTGCCGTGTGGCTTATCAACTTACTCTGCTGTGCCTGGGAACAATCTGATAACAGCAGCAGCCACGCAACCGGGCTGGCAGATGGTCAGGGCATCGCTGCTGCTTCCGTGCTGCTGTACTGGACAGGCGGGGACCCCAGTGTGAACTCCAGTCAAGGTGACCTGTGGGTGAGCCCACACGGGAGCAGGACATCCCGAGGCGTCCATAGCCATGGATGTGTCCACATCAGAGCAGGCACGTCTCGGTTCTGCCAGCGCCATGGTTGTGGCCCACGGGGAACAGGTGCACCTCAAGGTGACTGTGGCTGTGTGTAAGTCTGCACCACAGCAGGTACACCCCTGGGAGAGGCTATGGCTCACAGATAAGACTCCACTTGGAGCAGATGCACCCTTGGGGACATCAGTTTGTGGATAAGGGCAAGCTAGAGCAGGAGTAAGGGGCAGAGTTCATTACAATGTCAAACCTGGCCCAAAGGCACCGGGGCTGGAGGTTGTAATTGAAATACCTTTAAATTGTTGTAAGCCATTATTTGAGTTTTTAAAGGGATTACTATAGCCTTGGAGAAGCCTTACAAGAAGCAACCTGACCTGATCTGGCGTTGGTGCCCGAAAGTTCCACACAACACACCATCTCTCCTGTCCCAAGTGAGCACCATGACAGATGGAGCCCAAAGTCACGAACTAAATGAACTCCAGAGACATTTGATGGACATTTGGTGCACATTTTATGTGAATTCTATGGACATTCTACAGGAGTGGTCCATAGACTAGAGAAATTACACCTGTGTTTTATATCAAAAGATAGGAAGGGGGTGGTGGTTAAAGAGATTGTATTGAATAGGCTGATACCTGAGCAAGATGTAAATGGTATGGAATAAGGGGTGGAGATTATGCTCTTCTTTCCCTGGAAAGTGGTGAATGAATTCCTTGTTTGGCTTTGCTCGCATGCTCAGCTTTTTTTTTTTTACACATGGAACTGTCTTTAGCTCAATCCACAAATTTTCCCACTTTTACTCTTTCAAATTACCTCCCCCATCCTGTTGCAGGGCATGAGAGAACAGCTGCGTGGGGATCAGCTGCCAGCAGGATTGAACCACAACGAAACTATTATTACTCTTCACTCACTTCAAGTACTTTCTCCTTCTCATCGTTCATCTTTATCATTTACCCGGTTTTGGACTGAGTGCTTTTGTTAAAGGGTTGATTATAGGATAATTTGAAACAAGTATATTAATCTCACATTATGCCTAATTGCATTAGCTTCAGATGTGTCCTCTAAGTATGACTTACATTTTGAAAGATGTCTAAGACTCTCTTCTATCATCTCCTTTAACGAGATCCAATCTCTGAGGCCTTTTTTTTTTCTGACTTTTTCATTCCCCGTGAATTTTCTTTCTCTTGGAGATACTGAATTTCTACGAAACCTCCCTGAGAATCTTTGACACTAACAGTAAGATGGCACTAAATCAATAAAACACTAAATAAAATAACCATTATTAATAGTACTTTCAATTTGTTATCATTTTTTTTCCTTAACTCTCGAAGTGTTTTGCAAAAGAAGGAAAATATTATTACACTTAACTGATGGAAAAAAACAGAGGCAAAGACAGACCAAACATCTCATATCTCATACTAAGTCCCATTAGGAGAGAAGCCCCATTAGGTTCCTGCCTGATAGGTGATGGGGCTGCACAATACAAATAGTAACGGACACCAACTTCATCTTTTTAGCCTCTGACTTTCTCAGCACATTATTTCTTTAAGCCATTCAATAACTGTTAATAGGTGACAGACTCATCAAACCACTGAAATTATGTAACTGCCAAACCTGTCAGATTGAAGTATTGTTCTTCCCACAACCCCATTACTTTTAGTAACTACTCCCAAACCAGCTGCCTGTGTGGGAGCAATCGAGGAGTCACTTCAGTCACACAACTCTTCCAATACACTCCTTCAGAAGTATTAAGACAGCAAGACCTATTGGGTGACCATTTTTGGGTTTGTGAGATCCTCGCTGGATTTATCACATAATTCAGAGAAATTCACAGATAATATCCAGAACATATCAGGCCTCAACCATTTCCAGCCAAAGGCCAAAAGGAGACAACACTCACATTATGGCACAGAAATTCCAAATCTCAACGTCACAGAGTACACTGAGGTTTCCCCACACCGTGTGAGGATGGCATGAATGACAAAGTGGGATTAATAACTGGGAATGCCACCGGCATCCACAAAAGGCAACACGACACCAAACAAGCGCGAGGGAGACGCTGACAGCTCCACAAGGAACAGCTCTATTTCACAACCCTTATCTCACTGTAATTAATTTTGAAGCAAGCTATCTTTCCCTGTGACATTTCCGCACAACTCCCAGCTCGGAGAATGCGACCCCGGGAGCCTACAAAAGAAAGATGTAAAATAAGCTCTCCCAGGTCAAATTCCTTATGACACGTGGTTTGATTGCATAGGAGAGATGCCCTGATCTGCCTGCTGTTGTTTTAGCTGCTCAACAATTTTTGTTTCTGGATAGATGCTGCCAAATCAACGTAAACCCAAATGTGATCATTTTACTCAAAATCTGCAAACAACCTAATAAGAAAGTAAACCATACTCACGGAGCTTCCTCCAACCCTGCCACAACACCAATTTCCACACAGCTTTCTGCATCAGTCTGCTTTTGAAATCAGTTTGAGTTAGCTTGTATAATGCTGAAAAATTTGGAAGGAAAATCCAAAGTCCCACTGCAAGCCTTAGACCACGTTCACCATGTTACTATTTTTTGCAATTAACAATAACTTTCTGTTGAGCTGAGTGGGTATGTCAGACTTTCCAGGGCCATGACTCCCATGAATAACCTGCTGAGCAGGAAAATGAGCATTTACCTATTATTTATGTATGCAAAATTACATTTCCTGCCTGTCTCCATGAGGCATTGTGTGACCCCTGGCAGCGATCAATCTTATTCAGGAGCTCCAAAATGTCTTAAAGACAATAAAAATCACATATTATTTATATTTTTTTCTTTAGATTATGTAAGAACAACTATTTCAAAGCACGCAATACTGAAAGTTGGTGGAGGGAAGATAAAAACAGGAAGGGAGATAACAGCACAACTCGAAACCCTCACATGCTACATGAGATAGGCACAGAGCCCTGTGCCACCACAGCCCGTCCTCCAAAGCAAGGCCCCAGTAAAGACCTGGGAGCCCAAAACAGGACTCACCCCATGCTACCGATCTCCTCAGAAAATTCAGGTGGTCAGTCCAATCCTGGTCTTCGTTTCACTCATGGACAAGCAGAAGCACAACTCAGGAGAATCAATCAATGAATACTCATGGCTGAACGATACACTAACATCTCTCTGTTACCAATGACAAAAACATGAGGAAAACATGGAGAATGTCTGCAGAAGCTCAGACAAAGATGTGTCCTTTTCCTTCCTTTCCTGCCAAGAAGTAGCTTGTATGGGACTGAACAGGGCTTACAGGGAGAAAAGCAATGATCTAGATACTGAAAAAAAGTTAAGACCAGTTTCAAGAGCAGCATCTGTAGACACGTGGTCTGTGCGTGAGCTTCTCTTGGACATGGAAAAGGATGAAAATGCAGTGCCAAGTTGGCAGCTGATGACCCTTTGTATTTTCTACAATCCTACAGAAGACAGAAGTGCAAGAATGAACATTCAGCTTCCTCAACTCATTGTCTTAAGCTGGCTGTGCTGTGTCAGAATTAGCAAAGCACTCAGGGCTGCAGGCAGCCAAGCCCCCAGAAATACCACGCAAATCAGATACAAGGGACACAAGGGTCAATGCCTTATTTTCTGCAGATTAATGGGTACAGAAGGAAAATAAAAAAGGATACTTTACACCCTCTTCCTCCTATTCCCTTTGAAGAACCATGGATAAGAGAAGAGAATTTATATTGCATACATCCTGTAAATAAATGAGAAGCTAGTGTGTTTGTAGGCAGTATCTATAGCATGAAATAGCTTTCCTGGACAACTTTCAGGCCTTATCAGTTTGCCAGAACTGTTTGATACACTTGGGACACGTGTTCCAGCTGAAGTGTGCCATGGGATGCTGACACTTCACTCTGTCCCAATGTGTAAAACATTCTCCCTACCTCTGACACTCCACCAATGACATCCCCTCAATGACAGATATTTGTCTGGTTACCCTGGTTTAAAAAAAGTCCCATCTTTCAACACATCTCTCTGGTAAACTCACTGGGAAAACTAAATTATCAACATCAACAACATTCACTCTGGGGAAAAAAAAAATCCCACCAAAAACAACCATGTAAACTTCTGTTAGAAAACAATAATTTCAGAAAAAGTCGAAGTAAGAGATTGGCCAGGAGGTTTAAGATCACAACCTAGTTCTGATTCACTCTTGTTTTGCTGAGTGATTCCAGACCTTCTGGGTGTTTCCCCATCTGTAGACTACAAATAAATAAAGGTACTTTCATGGATCCCTTGGAGATCATGGTATGAAAACAACTGGATAAGAGCTGTGCTATTACTTTTTTGCATTGAACTTTCCTGTTTTGCTTGATCTGAATTATCTTTCATTCACAAGTCATTATGTGGTGTGACTTGGAGGAGGGCGCTGAGACTGTCTGCAGGGTATCGCCCAAAGGCACGGTATCAGAGATCGCCTGTAAAAAAAAAGCAGATTCTGAGGGGATAGAAGTACAACAGAGCTGTACTTCATTAACAAAAAAACACTGACTTGTAGCTGAGAAAATCTGCTGGAAATGATCACAGTACTACCAGGAAAGTTATACTCAGTGTGTACTGTTTCCTTCCCTTTTAAAAAACGAATGAGACTGCGTGACTGTCTCCTCTTACTGCAAACTGGTGGATGCTCAGCACTTGGGAAAAACTGGCCTGAAGTTTTAAATCACTGTTTGGAAGGGAAGGATGGTCTTGTGGTAGGAAGACTGAATTCAAGAGACCTGGCTCCAAATCCCATTGGGTTACAGGTCTACCCTTGGTCTGGCACTCAAAGTTCTTTCTCAAAGTTCTTTGGGACACAGATTCTCCTTTCACATTTATTTGCAACAATGGACTTTAATTTCATGTGGCTCTCCATGCACTACTTTAATTTGAGTTAAATTTGCAAGCAGTACACACAAATCTATGTGAGCACTAACATTCTTGGAGAAAATTTCGATCTACTATGTTTCCATCATGTACATCAAGATGCCAAGCACAAATTTCTCTATTTCCGACATCCTTGGAAAGATGAAGAGTAATAGTAAGATATCGAATAATATGATTCATATTCCTGTTATTAAAAATAAATATAGGGCTCTCCAAGAAGGGAAATGAGTGTAACTATGAAATTAATCAGTGAAGCTTCTGAAGTAAATGGATAGGTTATTAACAGAACAGCACTGAAGCAGGCTTAAGAGTTCTTTCCACAAACTCTTACATGAAAAAAATGGATTCTTCTTGATAAAACTGCATCTTCTCTACATTTTTATTATATATAAAGAAGAAAAAAAAAAAGCTGGACTTTAAATAAACATTTCTGAGAAAAATTAACATTAGTTTTCATTTTCAATTAAAACCCACCTAAAAAATGAGGCTTATAAAAAGTTCACTATTCTTACCACTAAGCAGTGAAAAGAGTTTCCCAGCATATAGGGCTTATGCCATGGCGATAAAATTATCCTTCATATAAGCCAAATAAAATCAATAGATTTACAGATAAATTTATCTTCAGTTTCCTAGAAAGTTTCTGCTTGCCAAAGAAGGCTGATTTCCCTAAATGTTGTTGAAGAGCTTCTCCCCTGGGACTGCACTATTTTCACTCAACACAGTGACAGATGCCCATTTCTCCCCCTCTGCCTGACACTCCTGCCCCTCACATGGTCCAGAACGTTCCCAGCAGCCTCCCCACATCATTTTCCCCCCAGGAGGCTGTACCAAGGCTGATGGGCAACCAAATTCTGCAGAAGCACATCACAGCTAAATCCTTCCACAATCCCAAGCAAGTAGATTTCCCAGTGGGAACCATGCTGGGAGACGGGCATGGGCTCCTCTCCTTGACCCCACAGTGGTGGCTGCTGTAAGAGCAGCTCATCAAGCCCCATCAGTGCCCCCGGCACACAAAATGAGTGCCCACTTTATGGTACACGTCCGTGGAAGTTTGCTAGGGCTCTTACACATCAGCTTCCTGCTCTTTGCAGAAAATGCCACTTGGGTGACACCCGCCTCTGCAGAAGTGTCAGTTCACAGGGGAACGAAAGCTCCAAGCAGAGAAATGCCAGAGCTCTGGGCTCGCGAGCACAGAGCTGCTCCTTATTATCACACAGCCAAGCTGCAGCAATTCCAGACACCCCCAGGCTTCCTACATCCAAGAAAAGGAGATTTGCTATTAAAAGTACAGGTCTCTGAGACCACTGCCGGACGTTTTTCTTGTGGCTACGGCAGACCAGGGCTCTGCTTCCTTCTTGGAAGACACATCTCACAGCTCACGGTCCCCCCCATTCAGGGTTTTCACATCTGCCTGCCATGGCAAAGTGCTGGCTGTGGTTTTAGCGGTGTTTTTATTCCCATCAGTCTTCCCCTTTAAAGGCATCACTTCCCATCACTACAACATCTCAGTCCTGGAGCCAAAGCTACAATAACCCTCACACAATGGCCCATGCCTGGGCTGGTTCCTTCAATCCTTCTCCTGAGGAAGGAAGTTCAGCCAAAGCCAAAAGCACTGTCCCAGGAAAAATCCTCACACGCCACCAAGCCCCGCAGTGAAAACACACAGGGCGAACTCCAGAGCTGCATCCATCAAGGGATGTGGTGGTCAGGAGGGAGGTTCTCCACACAAGACATCTCTTCAGACTGTATGCAGACATTCAGGTAAGCCAAGGGGGAGCTGAGCCTTGCCTTGAGGTGATTATTGCACAGAGGCACATCTGCAGCTCTGCAGCTGGGTAGATACAGGCTGTGTGAGGAGCTGCAGGCAGGCTCGGTGACCAGCCCTGTGTCTTACCTACAGCACAAGCGGGGCCAAGCTAGTCACTATTTCAGGAGCATCTGAACCAGCCCTGATCCCACCACTGTGACTGCAGGGTAGCCTGGAAGCTTGCAATGGCTCTGATGATGAGTAGCTGGTAGTAAGGTGCTGTAAATCCATCCCTGCTCCTGACTGCTCCTTCCAGAAAGCACAAGCCTTCCCCCAAAGACACTGGAAGCAATCAGGCTCAGAATGGGCCAGTAGTTGAACCAAGGGAAACTCCACTGCACTCAACTAGCCAAATGCAGACTTAATTGGGAAGTTTATGTCTGAAGTCGAACATTTTTTCAGGTCCCAGCTACTGGGGGCTGATCCAACACTTCAAAACATATCTGGAAATACGGGACTTTCAAAGAGCAGCCCAAATCAGGAATCAGAGCAGAGAGCTCTCCTAGGTCCTGGTCAGGTCTCAGCTGTCTCAGCCAGGAACAGCTTCACTCCCAGAGCCCAGGCACCCTCCATTGCAAGGCAAGTGGAATAAAACATACATGGCTAGAAAGGGAAATAAACTGCTGTGACAGTACGTTTCAACAGCTGACACTGTCTTATGTTTTCCAGTGTCAGTTTATCTACATACAGACTGTATAAATACATATGGATTTATATAGACTTGTATAATACATGCTGTATTTCAGAATACTCATTATCAGCAAAGCATTTATATAAAATATATATGTGGAAGAAAAATTAAGTAATTTCAAAAGAACACGGAACTGCCTAGATATGTAAAGCTCATGACTTCAGCCCTTGTGGATGGGCCCACCTGGGACTGGTAGATGGCAAGAGATCTTCATCAGAGGTGAACCTGGTCCTCTGCGTAGTACAAAAACCACCAGCAATCACTCCCCTCTCTGTCCTGGTACCTCAGGTGCTTTGCTGTGTGGGCCTTTTGGCTACTCCAGACTCGTTTCCTACGCAGTCGGTTCCAAAGCTCACTGCACATTGAAACTGGTTCCTTGAACAACCCCAGCCCAAGGAGCACCTCTCCTCTACTCTGTCTGACCCTGAAGAAGGGAAAGCTGGCACTGCTGGGACTCTGAACCCAGACAAGATCTGGCACAGCAATAAATCTCTGCAGCCACAGAGCTTTCTCTGCGTGACAAGATCTGAATGTCACCACGGGAGCAAGTCAGTCTCAAGCGTAACACCCGTAGGCTCCCACATCATTCCTGAATTACAATAACTTGCTGGGAGATGCAGAAGGAACAGACAGATGTAAGTGGACAGTTTACAACTGCTAATAGTCAGAGGTAGGGTCTGCTCTCTGCAGCAGCTGAAAATGAGGGTATGAGGGTGCCTCATCATCATGAAATAGCAGGACTGGGGCTTAGCCTCTCTTAAGGCTCAAGAAAGATGTATTTTTTCCACACCATCCTGCTGGGCTGTTGGTTAAGGACAGAAGGAAAGCAAGCAGAAATTCTCCATTACTCAATTGAATGTGGAAGAAGCTTTGAAATCCTAAGGCTTAAAAGCTCAAAAGTCAACCAGTGAACAGAGAGAATCCAAACAGTATTTATTTGCCCAAACTCTTGATATTAAATTTTCTGATGAGTTCTCTGTGAACTAAAATTCATGATTTTTCTTTTTTTACTTCCTATACAGAGAATCCCTAAAGGACGAAGGGAGAGCTCCAAAGTTTGCACTCACTGACACTTTGCAGTGAAGCTGCACACACAGAATATGCATGAGAAGAGACATTTAGATGTGATTTTTACCCAGCATTCAAATCTCTTTTTAAAAGAACATAAAAAGACTCTTTCCTGGGACACTTTACCTGGAAAAGATTTAATTTTTCTGGCATCAGCACGAAAAAATGCAAACTCTCAAAGCAGTCCATGCTGAAGCTCTCTGTAGGGCTGTCATGTAGAAACCCACTCTAAAATTCTGCATTTAAAAATCACTGTTCACCCCAAAACACTCCCTGAACTGTAGCACTTACTGCTTAAAGTGCAACACAAACAGAACAGCAATGACTAAGTGGCAGGGATCCCAGAAATTTGGTCTAACCTCTTTTGCTACCTGATATGTCACCTTAATCTACATTTCCTGGAAAAAACCTTTGTCACCTTGGTTCAGCTACTGGCATGTCTAGAGGAACCAACACCGAAACCAAGTCCCCTGATCTGTGCATTTAAACCTTTGAGATTCACACAAGAGGTGGCCTCAAGATAAGTTGTATGAGGGGATGCAGACAACTGGAAATAGATTCAGTACAGGTTCAGATGGAAGAGGCTGCCCAGTGACTACAGAGGCAGTGCTATAGGGTAGCAGAACTATTGATCCCTCTTCCCAAAACTCCATTTTGGAGATGGAGCCCACCTAGCAACTTGGGAGGAGGAACTGATGCTGGTCACGGTCCCTGATCTGCAGATCATCATTTTTTGTTTGATTTTTGAACCCCTTGACTCTCTCATGCAAAACACATAACCACATTTGCTCTTGCTGCATTATACTTGGTTCATTATTTATGGGTGGACTTTGCCTTTCCTCACATCAATAACCACTCACGTCATGAGTAGCTATTGGTTAAATCAATGCCACTCACACCAGCAGCTCCCTTGAAGGTGGATTTAGCTGACAGTCAGCCGAGCAGGGCTGGGAGTCTGTCTCTGCTCAGGTGCTTAATGAAGTACCACAAGCACTACAGAAAGAAATTGATAATTACAAAATGTGGCAGCTCCTGGGACCTGGGGTAGTGGAAAGGAGGCTGGAACACCCACATTTTCATCTGCTTTTCCTATTCAATTACTTTGTGACTTAGTATTTGTTTTTCCATGCCTTGTCTATTTAGATAACAAATTCTGCAGGGTGGGGACTGTCTCTTACTATGAAGCTGAAGAAAGAGATAAAGGTAAATAAAGCAGGATTCCAGGATGAAAAATGAAAACAAAGAAGACGACACCCTCAGCAAGGCTCTGCTCAGCTGCTGATGACTGACAGCATCACAAGTTGAGTTGGCAAGTTAAGAACCTGATTTTTACTCTCTAAAGTCTCACATTTCTGTGTCAACAGTATTTTCTAAACAACCGACACTACTGATTCCCCACAGAAACATAACAACTGCAAGATGAAAATAATCTGCCCATGCAAATGCTGTGGATCTTTTATTCTTCTTTCCCTCCTCCTTCTCTGTTCAAATATTTGTTCATCAGACTTCAGCACCGAAAGCCGGAAGCATGCCATTCTGCCCTTCTAATGTTTTATAGAGTACTGTACTTATTTGCAATTATATTCTCCCAATAAAAATAGGCTGCTTCAAAAAATCTTCCTCTAGTGAAATTTTATGTATTCTGGCTAGTTGTTTACTGCAGAGTTTTTGTAATAAATTATTCTCACTTGCAGCCTGACCTTTGCAATTTTCATAATACAACCAAAAAAAAGTATACTCCTCCAGATATACATTCACAGTCTGCTCATCTTCCCTTTCCTCTGTACTTTGCAGCAAACAGATGTCAGTGAGGACAGCTGCTATACAAGCTCCTCAGTACACTGATCTGGCATCTTGAGTGATGACACCTGAGCCCCAGATGCCACAGAAATCTTTTATACTTCTTTACAGAAAATACACTTATTTGGACTGAACACCGACAAGATATCTACACTGCAAGTATCAATCCAAAGATGTCTCCTGATCTACCATTAGTTTCCTATTAAAGATTCAAGCTCACAAAAAAGTGTAAATCACAGAATATTAAAGATGCTTTTTATAGCCTACCAGTCACTGAGGCTCTATGTACCACTCCATGCACGATCCAAACTGGGAAATACAAAGCAATCCTATCAGCTGCAGATAGAAATGGGAAGAGAAGGGGAGAGGGAAGGACAGAGAGCTGGGAGCTATAGCAGTAAAGATACTTGCATTTCACATTTTGCAAAGTGGTGACTGCAACATTTCCATATTGTCTCTAATTTCCTTACTTCCAAGTTTCCCGAATTTCTGTCTCAAATTTAAAAAATAACCAACTTTTAAAAGTACACATTTCTAGTACTACTTATTTTTTCCACTTTCAGTGTCCAATTCTTCTTGGAACTTCCTACTTGGGAGCCGTGTCTGCCTCTAGAAAAAGGCATTTCTAGTTGACTCTCTTTGTTCCTAAAATCTTGCCTTGGCATTAAGAAAAGCCAGGTCTCAGCTATGAAAACCAACCAGGATAAAATATATTGCTTAGCTGTATGGATTCTGTAGGGAATATATTTCCTGCCCAAAAAGAGACAAAAAGCTGAATCATGGTTCAAATCACACTACTGACATAAATGTTCTCATCTGGGCTCTCCTAGAGCACTTTCCTGTGGATCTGAAATCATTTTGTAACAAAAAGATGAGTTTTAGATTCTCAGAAAATTCACTCAATTGAGGATATTTAAGATCAATTCTGGGAAGTGAATTCAGGGTTTACTAATGCTGCCTTAGGTCACACTGCCTTCCAAAAAGCACAGTGACCCCTCAAAACCAGATTAATAAGCTTCATCATTACTTTGTTCCATGTTCGTTATTTCTGGTAAAGGAAAGGGCATTTTTCAGGGAAATCTTGGGGTTAATTTGTTACATGCATCTTCTATGGCATGTTTTTTTTTTTTTGGCAAGGGATCAGTGAGCTCATTAATTTCTATATCTAACTTAGTTTCCGTTTCAAAGTACTATAAAACAGAAACAACCAGACACTCATGCCAAAAAGTAAACATTAAACAGAATGAGAATAGAAATGGTCCATTTTAAAATTGATTCAGACACAACATAAAGCAAAAGGCCATCCTAAAACCAAATGCTCTTAAAATAAACAATGAAGATCTCCTTACCCCCTGCTTTGACTAAGTGTTTAAGCTAATGAGAGCTAGGAAATCAATGAGTGGATATTGAATTGCTATCCAGCCAGGCTTCAGACAGATTCTGGTAAACAAACACAAATCTAAAAATAAAAGTGATGGGGAAATCTTTTTTTCAGGAAATTGCACATTTATAAGCAGAGAAGGGGGGGAGTGGGTGGAAAGAGATACTGTAAAAGACAAGTGATGAAGAAGAGATAACACTTGAGATTTTTCCATCTACTGGAAAAGATGCTCAGATCAGTATCCAGTTTAATAACTGAGACACATCAGTGTCCATGCTGAATCTATGGGCTTACATGCCTTTGGATCACATCTGCACACTCATCTACAGGTGGTATTTAGGACTTTAGAGAGGGGAACACAATTCTCAAGAAGAGCCAATGTGGATGCAACTTCCTGCAAGAGACGTTCTAAATATCACTAATGCTTCTTGCTCTGAGACCTGCTTCAAATTTCCTTTTTCTTTATTTTGTATAACTGGCAGCTTCACTGAGAGGCTTTGTTGTTTTAGAGAGCAGCCTGCATATGTGGTATTGCAGGAGAAACTCTGGATTTCATAACAACACCTACTATCACTACTCTCACTGCTGCAAAATTTTTCACTAAGCGAGAGTTTAGACACCCCAGAGTCGTGCCACACATTCATAATTTCACTTGTGCCAAAATAACGTGCTGTTCCCCTGGGTTTGTGGCCATATTTCTCCAAGAGAGCAAAATGGTTACGGCTGGAGGTTTGAGTTTCCATGCTTTGTCATATGCAATACCCATCCATGCACTTTTGGTACTTTCAAAGACACAGGACAGATGATCCCACTGGAAAGCTGCAGTCACCTTCTTCCCCTCCAAACCGCAGGGTGTGTAGGAGGATTACTGCTCCCAGCCCTGCTTCTTTGCCCAGCTTTGTAGAGACCTCAGAGGCAGCACAATGACATCGAAAAGAGCCCAGCCAAAGCATGAAGTTTTAATTTAGTTTGGAAAGAGATGAGATCTGATAAACTGCAGCAATGATTCCCATGCTTTTTATTCACATCCTGGGAAAATTCTATGTGCAGTGGTCCATCTCCAGTAAAGATTTTTTGTGGTAGAGCCAGGGCATGAACTGGACGATGTGCTTGAATGTGGAGCCAGTGCAGAGGGGAGGAGCAGAGGCAAAATGTTCACAGGCTCACACTGCTAAGTAGGAAACCTGCTGGTCAGTATTGCTAGTGCATACATTAAGTCCCTTTCCAGTGAAAAACATGGGAAGAAGTGTCCTGATTCTGCTAAATGACTTTTCATTGTGAATTTTGACTGAAGCTCCAAACTTCAAACGTAATTTACAGCGGAATACCAAGTTTTACCACCTCTGACACTACTGAGTGCTCATGACTCTTACTTCACCATACACACAACCAAGTATACACCCATGGATGAACATGGTTCATCCTGGCACTCCTGCCAGGGAACAGGAAAGAACCACCAGACAATTTTCTTTCTGCAGCCAAAGGGGAGCTGCACTAAGAGCCCCAATTTCCACACCAGCACTTCAGAGGGCACCAGCTGGGCTAGCACAGCCTCTTCTGTGCCCTTTCTATTCTCCTCTGAACAGAGGAAACTTCTTGTCTATGTTTTATTTGATGGCAGAGATCAACTTCTGTCTGCAAACTCCTTCACTGCTGCCAGACACACAGCAGTCTTTAACAAACTACCATTCTGCAGGCAATTTTAGAGAATCAGATAGAGAACAAAGAGGCTACCAAACCAACAATAAAAATTCAGATGGAGAAAACATGACGATGAATAATATTGGATTGGCTCTCAATTCAGAATTGGTGTCTCCTCGCCCTATAAAAAGTCCATTACTGTTTGCTTTTTTCTGAGATGTGAGGCATGCAGTGTAACCCTTTCCACGACGAGATTAACAAAATAGGTTTCAGAAAACATCTGCTTCAAAACTGAGCATTTCTACATAGATTCCCTTCTTGAAAATTGAAAATGAGTATTCTTACGCTTTGAAGATAACTGTATTCTGTTGCAGACAAGTTATGTAGACCTTGAAATAGCAGCCGTGGATTTTTTTTTAATCAAATAAAAAGGGTGATCCTGTGTAAGCAGACATTTATTTTGCTCATGTGTGAGAAGAACAGATGATTACACAGTGCCTAAATGCAGAGTAAGGTATTTTAGAAAAAGGAATCAGGTGGTTTTACAAGGAGATGGAGTTGACTAATTTAGAAGTTCCTCAACAGTCCTCTTAGTGCTCTCGCAGACAGATACTGGAAATGAAGTAAGTTGATGCTGCTATTGCAAAGTTTTATTTCCAGCTTTGCTTTTTCACAGAACTATATGAAATTTATTTGTACGAGCCCAGATACAACCCTCATTGCACTGTTTCCCAAAAAGGTATCAAAGAATTGTGAGAGAAGCAGGATAAGCCACCAAGGAACACAAAACTAACTTAAACCTTGGCTGACAGTCCAAAGGGGGTCCAACCCTCCAGCCATCCCTGCAGCTGGAGAATTTACCTGGCACAGTGCTCACATGGGCACTGCCAGAAATCTTGACCTGCTACAGAAGCAGGTTCAGCCTCCCAGAGAGCAAGTAGGAAACACTGGCCAGGCACAGCATTGCTTAAACAGAAGAGTGTCAAGGAAACTAAATAGAAGGGATCATAAAGAAAGGAAAAAGATTAACAGGATGAATTATTTTCAGGGCAGGAGCACAGTTTTCTTGCCTCATTTTTGTTTTGGCAGCTGCATGTCCCAGGGATGCCTATTTAGGGACAGATTTTACTTAAAGCTTCCGCAACGCTGTGTATAGAAGAAACGGGAACAAAAACACGTCTCATGGACACGTACTTTTTTAGAAACCCAGAGGAAGCGAGCCACTTGGGCAGCTCCCAGGCTCATGTTGTTTGGCTTTGATTTCTTTTTAAGATTGGATTCATCATTTGATTCTTTCAACTAAAGAAACACAATAAACACACAATTTCACTTTCTTTTTTTTTTCCCTCCAAAAAAGCAGTAAAAACAAATCACAAAACTATAAAACATTGAAAATACAAGCAAAGAGATTTTAATCCAGAAGGAGATAGCTACAGGTGAAAGCCATACCAAATCAGCTGTATCCCAGCCTTATCCCTCCACATCCCTGAGCCAGATGAGCAACGCTGGAGCACTCTTTGCTGGGTGTGCAGCAGCCACAGCTATTTGCTAGTGTCACCCAGCTCCTGCTGTGGGGGCATCTCCCTCATCCATCTCTGCCTTGCTGAGACCATCAGGGACAATACTGTCCGTGCATGGGGGACACAATCCAATGACAAGGTCACTCATGTCATGCAAAAATCATCTTTTAGATGTGTTCTGAAGTTACCATCCCTTCTAAATGAATGTGCCACCCACTTCGAGGCCCGTTGTTACTGAGGTCAAGAACAGCCCAGGACAGGCACACTTCTCTGCAGCCAATCCAGTCCCCAGGAAGAGGTGGAACAACCTGCCGAGACCACGCTGTCACACTGCAGTTACACTCCTGGTCCTCCCTCCAAACCATTTCTATTTCTGGCCCTTCACCAGGCTGGTGTCCTTTCTTTGGGGACACCAGCCGCAAAAGCTACAGTGCTGTGATAAGTCACCAAACCACTAAAAACGTCCTCAAACTTGAAAACATCAAATCCAGTGACTTAAACCCAAATGCTTCAACTAGTTATGAACACAAATGGCTTATCACACTGAGTGGAAGTGGTTCTGGGAAGAAAACAGCTTCTCCAAGCACAACTCACCCAGACGTGGGATGTGGAGTTTCCATTCCCAGCAACTGTTTTGGAGATCAAAGCTGCAGCGAGTCAGAGGGAGCCCAAGGATTGTTTGCTTAATAGACTCTTACGTACAATTATGTAACGTCATTAAGCGGTGTAATTATGGAGCCCAACCATGCATTTTTGTGGTTGAAGCCAAAGTACGCTTAATGGTGTAATTACTTTTTAAAAAGAGCTCCCACCACTAATTACATCCACAGAGAGACAAGCAGCAAAAAGCTTCATAGCGTAATATTAGGAATGATTTATATGTTTTACTCCTTATTCCAAGCACAGCAGTGTAAATACTACTGTCAGACCCCACATCTCCCCCTGCCTTCCACAGCACCAAGATTATCATGAACAACAAGAACAAGAACAGCAAAATCCTCTGAATAACAGCCAAGGCCAAGTGACCCTCATGCTGCACAGAACGATCCCATTTCATCCCGAATGAGTAGGGGTATGGCATTGTTGGAGTGTGAAGGCTGTGATCAATCATCATAGTGCCACACAAAGAAGTTTATTGGTGACTGATGGTGTCTTCAGCCATGCCCAGTGTGCCTCCCACCTGTTCAGCCTTCCTGTTTTCCATGTAGCTGTCTGAGGTTGATTGAAGTCAGAGTGAATCCAAGGTGAGGACACTTCAAAACCAGTAACAGGAGGAACTGGCTCCAATCCACCTCTCACTGCCAACCTTTCCCATCCCACATCACTCCTTAACTCAGGGCAGATGGGGATTTGGCTTTGCCCCACCCAGGAGCCACCCCCTCCAGCCCTGTCAGTGAAACACTGGAAAATACAGATCTACCCAAAACATTGGTCTGAAGCCAAGGAAGTATTACAGTATTCCTCATATACATCTGTCTTACTGCCTGAGATGGAGTTTATTACTAGGGTGCAGTGACACTGTCAGATTTATGGCAACAGACTCACTCCATCCATCCCAAAGAGACAGGGAACAATTAACACCTCCCTATTCCTGATCCTACTCCCTACTGCTTTTGGCTTGTTCTCTTCCACTTTCCTTCTTTATCCTCCTATTATAGCAGTACAGTGGAGTACAACCAACGTTTATCTTTTTTTTCCAGACAGCCTCTAAGAGACAGAAAGCCTCCCTAGGACAGGGACATTTGCTGTCTGTCCCCAGCTCCAGCCCCGGGCTCCAATGTTCAGCTCCACAAGCAGAGATCTGCTGCAGCCACTAAAATGAAATCTGCTAGGTTATGCCTGGAAATGCGTTTCACTTTGCTAGCATGATTCCAGCAAAGTTCATAAAATTGGGAATGTATAATGCCTAGCAGAAAGCCTGAGTGGTTTCCTAACAGAGCTTTGCTAGCCAGCACCACATCTCACCCAAATTACTTCTGCAAGTTCCACTTAACATCCACAGCCTCTGCTCCCTTCGGTGCTTCACAGCTCAAGTGACCTCCTGCCCTTCAGTTTTGGGAAGAATATTGAACTTCCCATGATCAAACACAGAAAAGGCTCTCTCATTTTGGGGAAACCCAGGACAATTTCAGCTGAGCTGTCTGAAGAACAAGTGGGTCCAAGTAAATTGAGGAACGCATTTTGAAGAAATGAAGGTTATATGAAAACCCAGAGCGTCTCGATTGATAACTTAAGATCAGTTTTGCTGAGTAGCATTTTTACTAGTAAGTAAGCTGAATATTGATTTTTCTTTTTTTTTTTTTTTTTCCTCAGTTGGAGCAAAGGATGATGCTCTTCAGGGCTACAGTGAGTTAGGTGGGAAATGTGGGAAAAACCCCCCCGGGATAGGAAGAAATCTGTCCAAAGGTAGGACAGTGATCCGTGCTGTGCTGGAGCTTCGTTATGCTGATGCCAGGCAGCACAGGACAGCCCATGTGGGAGGACAGGACACACAGACTTTGGGGGAGCAGGGCAAGACTGAGTTTGGGATCCAAAAGGGAAAGACAAAAAATACAGGTGCAGTGGGAAAACGAAGAAAAATTAAAATTTTTTTTCCCCCACGATCTCCCCTGCCAATGTTGATCATAAATAATGGCATAAGCTCAGTCTATTGGCACATCTCCTTCTGATCCCAAATAATTTTTTTTTAGGTTGAAATGTTTGGTGCCCACACTGTGTTTTGAAATTTTTATATAAAGCAAGTTTCAAAACTCCAGAAAGAAAACATCATGGCAAATACTTCTGCTTTTTGAAAACATGAACTGCAAAGCTCCTCACAGCAGCTATGGAGAAGCAATGGGAGATAGTAACAGCAGACATAAAGCAGGTAGGTAAGAAAACACAAGCCAAATATTTCGGAGCACACAGCTGAGGACGAGTATATGGTTACGCACCCAGGTGAACTGACAGCATTTTCAAAATGTGAAAATTCAGTTTGTGTATATTGATTTCCAGGCAAGCCTGGTTCATTTCACTCCCTAGGGATTAGCTGCCTTTGAAGGTCTTTAAGAGCCTGTCCAGAAAACATCTGCTTACTTCAGTGCTGTTTTAACCAAGGGTTATTTCTTCACTCTGAGAACAAATCAGCAATACACTGACTCCAAAGAGATGCTCCAGCTTTCACTGAAAGCCTCTCCCGTTTTGCCTCCAATATTGCTTTCCTGGGCACATTTTAACAACCACACAGCAGGACACAGAAGTGGCGTCCTCCTTCCAGCAAGGAGAAAACTTCCACTTTTGTTATAGAAAGCTCTGAACTTATTGAAAAAATAGGATCAGTTTAGCCCATGTCTCCCCTCCAAGCCAAGCTCTGAGGTTTCGCTTTGCACTGAGGTACATCCAAAAGAGGCAAGAGTCTGGGAGCAGCTGAAACAGGCAGGAGAGCTGGAGAAGCAGCTGAAAGGTCCTGGTGGGCTCAGAGATGGGTCTGGAACGCCCATGTGGCTCTGCTGATGGAGTGTTAATAAAACACCGTGACACTGAGCAGCTGGTTGATGTGCAGGATGGTAGCTGGAGGCCAGCTTGAGGTCTGGGGCTCGAGGAGTAGTGCTCAAAACAAGTCAGAAAAATGCAACATTCTTCAGCTACCTGAAGTTATCAAGGAATCAAGAAACATCAGAACTGGGCTTGGTAAAATCCCATCACCTGTGCCCTCACTGGAGTTAATGTCTGCTTCAGGTCACAGCAGGACTCCTCTACCTCTTCACAGCCCATCCAGCCTCCAGCCCCAAGGTCCTGCCCCATAGCAGGCACAGTGCCATGTTGTGAGTTGCTCATTCCTCATCCCGTCTGTGATTTCCACCTGCCTCTGAGACAGCCACATCTCCCCTAATCCAGACAGTACCGGTCATATCATAAGCCCAGACCACCAACACAAGGTGGGGGAACCAACCAGAGAAAAAAATGCTATTCATTTCCTGGGTTTTGAATCTTCAGTGGGATTTGTTACTAGCCACAGAGTAATTGTGGTAACCCTGGAGGTCTCTAGTCTACCCCACCACGTAAAGCACATCCAACCAGATCTTGTGCTCAGGGCCATGTCCAGCCAAATTTTGAACACTGCCAAGGTGGAGATGCCCCAAATGCTCTGGACAGCCTCCACCATCTGATGATAACCATGGTAAAAAAGATTTTCCTACATCTAACTGGAATTTCCCATGTTGCAACTTGTGCCTGTGGCACCTAGTCCTGCCACTACAAACCCTCGAGGAGAGTTTTGCTCCTTGTTCTTTACATCCTCCCATCAGGTGACTGTAGACAGCAGAAAGGTCTTCCTTGAGTCATCTCCCCTCCAGGCTGAACAGTCTTCTCAGCCTCTGGTGCACTCTGTGCTTCAGCCCCACAGCACCTCAGCAGTCTATGAGTGAATCAATGTTTTAGGGGCACATTCACATCCGTGGAGCCCAAAAATGGTGTTTTCCCTCTGGCAGTACTAAGGCACAGATGTACACCCAGGATGAAGGACTTACTGCCTGGGGAGGTACAGATGAGCTGCAGTAACCAGCTGTGTGCTCACTTCTCCCTGCACAGTGGGAAGTGAAACCAGACAAATAAATCCTGAAGCCAACAAACAGCCAACAACAGAGAGCCACTAAACTATGGTAACACAGCCACTTGTGGTCACAAGCCAAAAACTGAACCATTTTTTTGTCCTAAACCAAACACAGCACTAGATCTCTTAAACAAGGACCAATCTGGGAAAATCTTCCCCCAATTTTTTTTTCTTTTCTCCAACCTTTGATCTTTCAGCTATTGAAGTCAGTAATTTTTCTGTCTCTACTTCACACCAAGAAAAGGGGACTCTGTGCCAGTCAACTATAAAAATACAATCAGGTAAAAGATCTCCTCTGCTCAGAAAGGAAGGCTTTGGAGAGAGCAAACTGTGGCTACAGAGACTTAACTTCACTCACTAAAATTCAGAGAAGCTGCAGCATCTCTTTAAAGCTGGTTCAGGCTTTCAGTGAAAGTTCACACAGCACACTGGGGATGTCAGGACTCACTGTGTTGGGAGAACATGATGAAAGGTGATGGTGGTGCTCTCCAGAAACTAATGCATCTTCATTTGCAGCACAAATGATACAGGAACATCATTATTTGCAACAAATATTTTTAAGAACATCGTTAGCACCAAGTGATTATCTGGAGATATCAGTTGTTTAAATACAGCAAGTGTGGCTGAGTGGTTGTTCATATAAGGAGGAAGAAGGGTGAGACAACTGTGCTACGCATCGTGTGATTACAGCAGCAGGGCTGGGCTTTTTCTGGTGATGAAAAGCTCCACAGTAAATCCAAAAGGTGCTCAGCTGGTTTTTATTTATTACTGGCATCAGCACAGTCTTTCTTAACTATTATGGGGGAAAAAAAAAAAAGTGAGAGTATTTCACAAAGTTCATTTACTCTTTTGCATGTGACCATTAATATGTCTGAACACTGACTTCTTTTCTTTCTTCTTGTCATTATTTTATGTATAAGCATCTCTGAACATTCTGGATGGAGGCATTGAGAACACCAGGGGAGCACCTGCTTTGAAAGTTATACCAAGGCAACAGAAGTCCTTGAAAATGTTTCGAAAACAAAAGATAATATTCATTCCAAGAATAAATTTCACTTGATCTTGCATATGACTTTTCACTTGATCAGACATATGACTCAGGCCCTTGATTCTCAGATCATATATAAGAATCAGTTCAGGGCTGAACAGACTTCTTACACGTGCGAAACAGGAGGAATACGTGCTTTATTTTTCATTTCACTGTTACTTTCTTTGGCTAACTGTTTGCACAGGCCTCACTGGGATGGTTACTAACATTCAGTTTCTTTGCTAAAGGCATTCCACCCAGCCCTGATCTCCTCCAAAGCTACTATAAATGGATTTAATTCAGACTGTAATATTGAGCTCTGTGTAATGAGCCAAAGATTTTAGTGGACAGAAGTTTTGCAAGGTTCCGAGAGTGGCACACTCGCTCCCAGAGCAAGGCTGGCTTAAACAAAATAACTCAAGCCTTATTTCCATCCTCTTTCTCCCTATCCTACAGTGGTCCATTGATGGTGTAAACTGCTATTGCTTTCTGCTCTTTGTCAGGTGGTAACGCTTGCAGTCTGAGCTCTGCCTTGCATCAGCCAGGAAAGTTTGGCTTTTTGGGGTTTTCTCTGTGCACCCTGTGCAATCTACATAAGTGATCTTTTTTTCCTTTGCCTGGGATTCCTTCGGTCCATTTCTTGTTTTGGTTTTCTTGGCTTCCTAAGAAAAATGAAGCAGATGCTGTTTATTTCCCTCCTGTAATTTTCAATCTGTTGGAAATGACTGACACAGGGCTAATCCATTACCGATTTTCTATTAAAAAACATGGCTGTTCTCAGTTTGTACAACCCTCTAAGCAGGAGTAAAATTTTACTCTTCTAACCCCATGCTGGGTTGCAAACGAGTCATCTCCATCTTGCCTAATGTAAAGCTATCAAGTTTCACTGTAAGCTGCTTTCTTTTTTTACAAGATATGTCATCATCAAGTCGTATATAATTAATAAGCCCTGACCTCAGTTAATAAGGAGTGAGAGTACACAGATTTATAGGTGGCTGGGTGTCTGCTCCACTGGCTCTGGCTTTGGCAACGTTTCCTTCTCCAAACTGCAATCTCTGTGACACCGTCACAGCTCATAAATACCCGAGGCGAGGCTCCTTGTTCACCCACGCTCTGAGACACCACCAGTGCTCTGTGCCATTGCTTCTCCCCATTAAAGTCTATTTCTCATTATTTCATAAGTAACACAAAAATTAAACTGCATCTGAGGCAGCAGGGAAATCAATCTTCTCCAGAGAATCACTCCAGTTAAAAATTCAGTATATCTTTTACCAACTCAGGCATTATATATATACATATGTGTGTGTGTATGTGTGTGTGTATGTATATATATATATAAATATATAAATTGCAGCAAGAATGCACTTAAAGAGAAGGCAGAAAAATATATTCCAAGTGGCCAGCATCTACGCTGCAATAATATTCTTTATACACTCAGACAAGTGTCTTTAGGAAGACAGATGATGTCTAAATGTTCTTTCTTGATAATTTCTTGTGTGCTTTCAATTTTCTGTAGATAATTAATTATTGTAGTAGGAGCATTTAGACTTTTAAACACACATTTTTTCACAAAAAAAAAATCAGTCAGGCTGGTAATGTGATAACTGTTCTCCGATTAATTAAATTTTCAGCGTGAGGTATTCTACAAAAGTACATCTATTCAGAGATGTGGTGTAACACCAAGCAGTCTTGTAGCTAATACTGGGTCTTTGCAGATTTAAATGAGGCTGCCACATCTTGTCTGTGGTTCTTGAGCTAAAATATTCAACTTTTTATGGGAAAACACATATTCAGCCCGACATTCCCACATAAATGCTGGTTATTGACATGGCTCACTCCAGGAACACAAGTTTGACAATTCCAATCCATTTTAAAGAGTCAGGAGTGAAACAAAGGCGGTGTCTAACCTGATCAATGAGAGGCATTCTATCAGACCCTGTCCCTCTGCTTAATTTAAAAGTTAATTCAGGAATCCCTGAGGATTCTGCTGGAGCGAGGAGCTTTCAGCAAATCATGAGCTGGCAACAGAATTGAGGGTAATTCATTTATATCCATCAAGAGAAGCAGCAGTTTTAAGAACAACTCCCATGCCCTCAAGATAATGAACCCTGAGCTGCGGCATTCTCTTTCACAGCTTCACACCCCCCAGAGCTGGAATCAAGAGTTACTTGTATGAGTAGGTCGCATTTTCGCTGTGGTTCCCTACTCTTCCCAAGTGGGATGCAATGGATTCTCTTTTGGGGAAAAGACCAATATCCAGAAACACACTTGTTGCCTTAGATCCCTGAATATCCACGGTCAGCGGTGTGTGCAACGCTTCATCCACCAGCCCAGCACCAAAGCATCCCCAAGAATATGGGGATGTGTTTTCCTGCCATTCCTCAGAGGGAACCGAGGCTGGCAGGCTATGTCTGTGTCACTGAGACTGAGCAGTACCAGGGGCATGAAGCAGCAGTGCCACAGGCTGGAGACCATTCCCAAAACACAGCGTGTGACCATTTTTCCAACTTCTGCAGCACTTGCGGTTTCTTTCCTGTAATCTTTGCAGCTACAGGGGGACCCTTATCTTTAGTGGCAAAGCCAGAACATTTTTTAAGAGCCTGCCTAGTGCAATATGTGGGTATTTTCTCTCTTTTCACCTTGACAGCTGCACACTGTCGCCCTCACTCCTGTTCCATTTATCCCACTGGGAACTCTAAGATTAAGTAACTCTTAGATAAGAGTGGGAGATTAGTCATCATAAACACGTGGGCCCAGCGAAGAACTCCAACTTTCAAACAGCAAAAGAGCTTTTGCTGCAGTGCTAACACTGTGCTGAACTCCACAACTCCAGATGAGATTGCTATTTTTTTTGTAGGGTAAAAAGCTTTCAATCAGCAAGTAAGAGGTTCTCCCAGAAAAAGAGTTTCTGTTGATAAAGGCTGGACAATTATTTTTGTCTTTCAAGATGTCTAGGACAAAAAGTAATTCACGGAACCTGTGTCTATCATCATTTCTGAGCAGCATTGCATTATTATGCGCATAGTCTGATTGGTTTCAGCAGGAACATGGAAGAGTCTGATCCTGATTAACCACTCAGCATCAAGGGCCTGAATTCACAGACTCTCTGGTGCTGCATCAAGGCCTGCAGAATTTGGAAGTTAAATTGGCTTCACACCTTTCTAACCTCAGCATTCACCACACAAAACTCTTCTCTAGCTGGAATCATGAGTTCCTATGGAAAGACTTTGCACCTACCATCAGAGCACTTCAGAGATACTGATTCAAGCTCATAATCCCGCTGTGAATAAGAGATGTTGTGATCTCCATTTTACTGGTATGAAAATAGACACGTTGAATGGTCGTATTTTTTGGACACGTGAATGAGAGGAACCATTGCAAGAAACAGCAGTAAAGCTAAAATTTTCTTACCACTTAAAGCAAGGGTTCAGCTTCTTGGTTGTTTAGAAATTTTATAATGAAACTCAAGAGACTTCTCAGTCCCACTGTTAGTTGGAAATTGACACAACGTAGGAAATGAGGAAGGGTTTTGCTCCAACAGTTGATTTCGCTGAGTTTTCCATGAGTAAAATGATAATAATGGGTCCAGAATTCATGATGCTATGGCAGAAGTCTGTCTGCACCGTACGGCAGGCAGTGGGCCTGTCGGCGGGGCACAGGAGAGAGAACCAGCCCCGTTATCCCCCAGAGGCAAGGTCCCTGCTGCTCTGCTGTGTGGCCGACAGCAGTAGAGCATCTTCCATATGTCCAAACTCCAGTGGGCTTTCCGCAGCACGGACACCCGGCTGCTCCGAGCGCAGTCATGACCTCCAAATCACTGCACAAAGGCCACTGGCTTGGGATGGCTGCTGTCCCCGGGCACGCTAAAACGATTCCACAGACAAAAGGTTCGATATCCCAACCCCAGGCTCGCTTCCACTCAGCCCTTTGTCCTGTGGATGTGTCGATAAAACAAATGATCCACGCCTCAGTGAATCGGCACAAAGGCACTACGCAAAGAAGCAGCTTGAAGCTCAAAGAGCAGATTTTGCAGCTAAGGACACTAATGACTCAGTCTGGTTACTCTGAAAGCAGCTCTTGTGGGTGGTAAGAAGGGATGCAGGCACCATAGAGCCAGGCAGTGATGACAAATAACCCAGTATGCTTCAAGTGTTTGTGCTTGATACGAAGAACAGAATTTTTGCATATTTTCCCATATTTTCCAGTTATTGTAGAGCCAAATTCTGATGAGACCTGATGTTTATATTATTTTGTTACAGAAGTTAATTTTATTTTTAAAAGTTGGCTCGAGGTACATGGGGAGCAACCTGTAAAAGCAGCCTATAGGGCTGGAGCTGCCATTTTCTGTGAATTCAAAACATTACACACTGAAATTCTACTGGACAATCACTATATGCTTCACAGAGACAGCTCCTGGCCTGAGGAATTTGCAGAGCAAATGAATGCAAACAGAGCAAAATAAATGAGACACTAGAAGGTCAGATGAATATGGAAAGATTAATGGCAGTGAGATGGGGAAATATGGCTGGTAGAAGGCAGCTGTATGGGAGGAAGGTAGAGCTACATCCTGGGGATTGGAGGCAAGTCAAGCACATTTCAGTAAAAATACCAGAATTTTTAGGAGGAGCAAATGCTTAAAATGAATCAGAGTTCTCCTTGGACATGAGGACCTTCTCCTCTCTCCTGCCAGTCGTGCATCAGCATCCTGTAGTGTTTGAGAGGGGCTGCACCAGCCCTGGCGAGGCTCTGGGATCACAGCTTACCTGGGATTTCTATCAGGAAAAATGTTCCCAGGTGATGGCACTGAACAGCCTGTCCTGTCACATCCCTTGTGTGTAGCCTGGAATCATCCCAGGCATCTTGGATGGGTCCTTCAGGGCAACCATTTATCAACCATTTATATTGTTGCTCCTCAGAGATGGCCATTGTGGTCTCTACATAATGCTTGCCCAGGAAAGATCACAGAGTGAGGCATTGTTTTGTGATCCTTGGCTGTAAACTTACACTTTCCAAAGCTGTTCATATCCTCCCAAAGACATAAAGGAAAGACAGCTGAAAATTGCTGTCTGCTGAGTGATTGCAGTCTGAAGACTCCTCCGAGTATAAAGGAAGGAAAATATAGCTTTCTTCAAGCTTATGGATCTCACCAGTCTAGGCGTGAGCTTCAGGGTCAGGCAATTTCATGTTTCACAGATGAGTGCTCAGAAGCCCAAGAAGAAAATAACCCCAGTGCAAAAAAAAAAAAAAAAAAAA